>PVKP010000976.1:0-163934 GCA_004027715.1 Plecturocebus donacophilus | reverse complement strand
GCTTGAGCCCCGGAGGTTGAGGCTATAGTGAGCTGAGATTGCACCACTGTACTCCAGCCTGATGACAAACTGAGAACCTATCTCAAAAAAAGAAGTGCCTCACTCAGTTTTTCCCGAAACTCGCAGTCCTCGCCTGTGGCCAGGACAAAACTCCACGAGCCAGCAAAACAAACTCGGCGGGCCAGAAAACAGACGACAACAAGCCCACCCCGGGGTGCCAGAAGAGGACGCTGCTCTGCGGGTTCTTCTTCCGGGCCGTAGGCAAGCGCTTCCGGGGCGGTGGCTAGGGAGACGGAAGTGCGGTCTCCCGGCCGGTATCCGCTGTCTCTGGGCGGGTCGAGGGAGGCTCCCGAGGTGGAGGCCGGGCCGGGATGGCTGCAGCGGCGACCGGCGCTGGGAGCGGGGCCTGGGTGGCCCAGGAGAAGCAGTTCCCTCCGGCGCTGCTGAGTTTCTTCATCTACAACCCGCGCTTCGGACCGCGCGAAGGAGAGGAGGAAAATAAGATTTTATTTTATCATCCAAATGAAGTAGAAAAGAATGAAAAGATTAGAAATGTTGGATTGTGTGAAGCTATTGTACAGTTTACAAGGACCTTTAGCCCATCAAAACCTGCAAAATCTTTACATACACAGAAGAACAGACAGTTCTTCAATGAACCGGAAGAAAATTTCTGGATGGTCATGGTATTTAAATATAGAGTGTATCTTTCTGAAATTGTATGGTAAAGCTATGGGTTTGTTTTTTTTCCGCAACATAATGGAAGCACTGTTGTTTGTATATGGGTGATCTTGACGATTGAGAATTTAGGAAATTTGTCTGGCTATTGCATCAATATCAAATTACAATAAAATTGCTTGCAATTTAAAAAAAAAAAAAAAAAAAAAAAAATTTTTTTTCTATTTTCCCTACTTATTTAGGTTCTTTTTTCTCTTTAAGAATAAATAGGTATGTTTAATTGAGGACAATATCTTCCAAATCAACCAGAATTGACTCTGGTGGATAGCCCCTGATTATGTGAAAACCCTGGCTTCTTTCTATGATATCCTGATATTTCCAAGGTTATCTGAGTGGGAAATATGACAGTAAGGGTATTTGAGAGAAAACACTTTCCTGTAGAGTTTTAAAGACATTAGCAATCAAACAAATTAACATTGTAGGGCAGGTACATTTTCACCTGAAACTCTCAGGTTAAATAATCACACTACCTTAACACAACTTTCTTTTTAAATAGCCAGCAGAATTTGTTGTTTTGGTGCTATTATGTAATTTGGTAAGGAAGGTAATGAATATAGCAAACCAAATAACCATGATGTTAAATAATAGTCACAATACTGTTGAGGAGGAGAAATCCAAAATAATTGAATAGCAGACTATTTTTCTCTTCAGTGTGGTGCTCTGATAAACTTTACTCATTTGCCTTCATTAAATCAGTTATAAGTTAGTGTCATTTTTCCTGCCACTGTGGCAAGCTGTCCCCAAGGGTCAGACACTCTTCCTGGCTTGACCCCTACTCATCCTTAGGATCTAACCCAAATGACAACTGCTCTGAGCTATACTTTCTAAACTCTCCTGCCAATTTGTTTGTTCCTATTACTCTCTTTCACAGACCTTACTTATTCCTAACATATAGTATTCTATATTTTTAAATTTATTAGTTAAGTCATTTCATTTCTTTTTTTCTCAGTAGACTGCAAACCCTGTAAGGGAATTTTGTCTGAATTGCTTCTGTATCCATAATGCCAAGGACAGTGAGTGGGACTTAACTATTTCTTAAATGCATAAGCTGAGTGACTCTGACTCTGTCTCAAAAATATAACATTTAAAGGTTATTTTGAGTAACTTTTGCACTTTTGATTGGTTATGGAAGAAATACATCTTTCTTATTGGGGATTTGAAAAACTCAGAAAAGCACAAACAAGAAAAAGAAAGTTGACCATCGTCCCAATACTTAGAAACAATCACAGTTAATTTAACATTGTGGTGTATATTGTTCAAATTTCTTTTCTTTCAGTGCATGCATTTATGAAGCATTTAGAGAGTATATTAACTTTTCAAAGACAATATACTTAAAGACAAGCTTTTCCTTGCTTGTGAGACATAAGTGGGGAGTCATTAATAACCTGTTTAATTTTGCTTCTATAAATACTACCAATGTTTCATATATGATAAATTATAATACATGTGAGTACAAAAAAAGTTTCCAAGAGATCCTATTAACAACTTGAAATGCTGCTCTAAAGGTGAAGCAGTTTGGCTAAGTTAACACAATTTGGCCAGGTGTGGTGACTCATGCCTATAATCCCAGCACTTTGGGAGGCTGAGGCAGGTGGATCACCTGAGGTCAGGAGTTTGAGAGCAGCCTGGCCAACATGATGAAATTCTGTCTCTACTGAAAATACAAAAAATTAGCTGGGAGTGGTGGTGCATGCCTGTAATCCCAGCTACTTTGGAGGCTGAGACAGGAGAATCGCTTGAACCCAGGAGATGGCGGTTGCAGTGAGCCAAGGCCCACCACTGCACTCCACTCCAGCCTAGGTAACCAGCTAAACTCTGTCTCAAAACAAAACCAAACAACAACAACAACAAAACAGTTTTCCCAAACTTAGTTTGCCTAGTCTAGTTTATTCAGCTTGTTAAGTATTGACGTTCTTTTTTCTTTGAATGCCCTCCTCCAGCATTTCTGCCTTTAAATTCCTACCCTTTTATTACATGTAAAAGGACCCTTCCTCCTTGAAGCCTTTTCAAATGACTTTATAAAAATATGACCACTAATCCCCAAAACAAGAGAGTGCTTTATACTGCATATAGCCTTAGTTCGCCTACCTTTAATTATCTTACTTTATCTCCTCCCACCGCCATCCTTCTTGATAATGAACTCTTAGGGGAGGGCAAAAATCATAGTTTTTAATTGGGGTACTGCATACAGAACGTGACCTGGTACCTGTAACACAGTAGGCACTCAATAAATGTCTGTGGAATTAATTAATAGATATTAATGTGCAGCCCACTGACAGTAATGGACTAGCACCAGTTTCATATATGACACATAGAAAATAATTATATAAGGTGCCAAGGTCCAATTCAGTGGCCAGCCATGGTCTGAGTGCTTTTTTTTATGATGATGCTAATGGGACTGGCAGAGATAGATGCTAATTCCATGCATAACCAAGCCAAATTGTCGTTGGCTTGAGTTTCTTTGGATAAACTAATTATGCCATTGTTCTGTCCGTATTTCAATCTCTATTCTGTCTCAATGTTTCTCATGCTTCAGTACCCCTAGGGCAAACAAGAATTCATGGATAAATGAGAAGTGCCACAAAGGTAACTCTCATAAAGAATAAGTCTCAGCTCACGGCCCTGTCCTCATCGCACGTCTCTTCTTTAGGTCTTTGCGCTCATCAAGAGAAAGTCCGTGAAACTTGGATGAAAGGACATCCACTTAACTGAATCCCAGCTCCAGGGCAATGACTTTAGAGAGCGTCAAGACTACAAGCTGGGAAGCTGAACTCCAGCTTCACTGCAATGGCTGAACTCAAATCCCAGCTTCCCTGCTGTGTAATGACAGACAAATGTCTCACCTCTCCTAAGTCTTGGTTTCTCTCTCTCTCTCTCTCTGTAAAAGAGGATAATGATAAAATCGGTTTCAGAGGGTGGCTGCAGAGATTAAATTAGATAATCTATTCAAAGCACTTAGCACAGTGTCTGACATAAATGAGTTCTATAAATAATAGCTATTATTATTAAAATTGAGCCAGAAGCAGTAGTTGTGTGTGTATGTATGTGTGTAAATATATATGATGTGGTCTGAAAAATGCTGAACCCTTGTTGGCTGGAGTACTCAAATTGCAAACAGACAGGTCTGATCTCAAATACTGCCTTGCATTTCCTTCAGCACACGCGTGTGTGCACACCATGCACACTTACATCCCCCAGCTGACCTCAGGCATGGGCAGTAGGTGTGGTCCAAGGGACAGCAATGAGAAACAGAGAGCAGCTGCTTTTGTTCCCTGGCCTGCATGGATCCTGAACCTGTCCAGCTGGCATCTGTATTTCTAACCCTGTTGGAGGGGGCAGAGCCAGTGTGACCAGGGAAAGCAGGGGCAGGTCGGTGCTGCCGAGAGCCTGGGATCATTAGGCAACTTGGAGGGAAAGGCTGAGTGGCAAGGAATAGGCAAGAGAGATGCATGGTGCTGCCAGATGAGAGTGGACAGAAGTGAAATTCTTGGTCCTAAGAGAAAGGATGAGAGAGCAACTATCTCTGCCCCTTTCCTTGTCCTGTCTGTCAGACATGCCTGCATATTATTTGTGGTTTGGATGCCAGATTACACAGGGTGGATGAGACAGAGAGAACCCAGGATTTGAAGCATCACTCTGTTGGAATGACCACCAAAACTTCCCTTTGTATTTGCAACTTTCAGGAGGTAGAAGGGTTTATCATCTGTTTTATGCATCTTTTAAAAAATGATATTTAAATCAAGGAGGCCCTGTCTATGAATGGAGAAGGAATGTGAATCATGGCAAATCATATTTCAGAAGCTATGTTGTCTGATTCAGAAATGACTGCTGTTGATTCAGCCCCTTCACGTTACAGAATGAAGCCTCCACTTATTTAGTTATTTATTCATACAACCATTTTTTAAAACATTTAAGTGTCAAGTCCTGTACTAAGAGCTGGGAAAACAGATATAAATTTAAGACACATCAGTAGGCATTCAGAATAATTAGTTGAACAAAATGAATCCATATATGATTCCTCACCGTCTATTATAAATAAACACTCATAATAAAATCAGGTGGTTATCTCGTCACAACTATTTACAAAGTACCATTGCAAATAAAGCAGTTATCTTCTAGCAAGAGAGGATGGAGGGAGGAAGATCAAAGGTTCATAATAAAAGTCTTGTTTGAACTAAATCTGAGATGATATGTAGAAGCTTGCTAAGTAAATAAGAAAAAAAAAAAAGGTAAATATGGGGTATAGGGAAGAGAATCTTTCTGAAATGGCCTGTGTTCCAGAATTACTTGAGTATAGGAGTAGAATAAAGG
This sequence comes from Plecturocebus donacophilus, assembly GCA_004027715.1. NCBI lineage: Eukaryota > Metazoa > Chordata > Mammalia > Primates > Pitheciidae > Plecturocebus > Plecturocebus donacophilus. The sequence goes on along the minus strand of PVKP010000976.1, from coordinate 158,888 downwards.
GAGGAAAATAAATGAGGGAATATGAACTCACATAGACTATCAGAGGTCAGGCTATAGGAAAGGCAGAGTGGCCTAAGGGAAAATACAGAACTGGGGTCAAACATACTCAGTCGGAATTCCATTTCTGACAATTAATAACGTTTTGAGCATGGAAATTCCTCTGAGATCCCATTTTCTTCATCCACAACAGTGAAAAGCACACATATCTTGTAGCGTTGTGGTAAGGACTTATAACCACATAGCTGAAACCCTGAGCACATAGAAAGTACTGAATTTTTTCCTGTGATTATTACTATATAAATGCCTTGCTAAGGAAATTTTGCTTCTTTTTGTTTGTTCCAGTGAGACAATAGGGGTTTTAATCAGCAAAATGACATGATTTGCATTCACATTCTGGTTCAATGGGAAGGATAGAACTCGCCTGTGATTTGGGCAAGTTGCTTAAACTCTCTGAGCTTTAATTTTCTCATCTTTAAAATGGTGACGGGCATAAAACTTACTTTATGCTATTGTGAAGGGTAAATTAGATCGTGGAAAGAATTTAGCACTGTGCCTAACCCAAAAGCAATCTACCAATACTTGTTAATTATCATGTTGATTATTTTTATTCATTATTATTTTTTATAGAGGTAGCCTCTTTTTCTGTCACCAAGTCTGGAGTGCAGTGGCATGATTATAGCTCACTGCAGCCTCGACCTTCCAATCTCAAGCAATCCTCCCTTCTCTGTATCCCAAGTAGCTGGGACTACAAGTGCATACCCCAGCACCCAGCAATTTTTTAAATTTTTTGTAGATATGGAGGTCTCACTATGTTGTCCAGGCTGGTCTCAAACTTCTGGCCTCTCACCTTGGTTCATTGTCTTTATAGGGGTAGGGTTGAAAGCAAAGTGACTAGCCAGCCAGGAAGCCTTAGTTGGTCTCATTGAGGATGAAATTAGTGCCCTGCCTTGTGATATGGGCTAGAGGCCACTGATATTAGATATTTATGAATGAAAATTGACAGGACTGGAATTCACTGAATGTGAAAGACAATCTTGTTGTTAATATCTTTTTCTCCATAGCTTGCATTTTACTCTACTGAGTAGTTTATAGTTAAATTTATTTTTCTAAAGCATGCATCTCATATTAAAACTTACACTTCTAGAGCAGTGAGGTCCACATTCCCTGAATGTCCCTATTAAATGAACCACTGCAGTTGAGCGCCACAGCTTAAAGGAAGAGGTGAGTGCAGGTTCAGCAAAATTGGAACAAGTGTTAGAGAACACAGTTGGATTTTAACAAACCAACAGAAGTCCTGCAGGAGCTGCAACTTCCAATCTGTATCAGATCTGCCCCCCTTTACTCTCTACACAAATTTAAATATATTAAAAGGATTACTAACAACATTAAACAGTTTCACAGAAATCAGCCTAAGCAATGCAAACCATCTGGATATAGCTAGGATCAACTGCTCTGACTCCACTGATGGAAAAACAGTTCAAGTCATCTCTGATTCTCAAGAAGAAGGAGGAAAATAAAAACTGGCTTACTTGCAAACAAATGACAATAAATCGTACAAAGTTCTTGAGCTGACAGAAGCTAACTTTCAGGGAGATTGAGTTGGCCTTATATGGAAGATTTGGCTGTCCTCTGCCAAATGTTTACAAAGTGCTGTTTAATTTTTGTCAGAACTTTAATCTAGAAGGAACCTATGACATTTGGTCCAATCCCTCAAGTTCAGAAAGGCCATCCTCACGCTACTGAGACTCGTGGGAATGTGTGCAAATTACAGTGACCTCCTATTTTTTTCTTAGCAATTCCCATCAAAACTTTATCCTTTTGTTGCAGTTTAAGGCCTTCATGTTGCAGTTTAAGGCCACCATGATATGCTCTCTTTTAAGTTGAAGAGCCACGAGGTATCATACATCTTCTTTCACTTTTTCAGCCTTCTATTAAGCTTCTCCTCAATTTTCAGAAAATTTCAAAGTGTTTTTTCAACCCTCAGTGATTAGTTTTGTGAGTTTTTTTTTTTAACTATACTTTCCAGTTTAACCTTTCTCCTCATAGCAGAACCCAGAACTAAAATGATAATCTAAACTCTAGAGTATTGCTCACTAAAGTGCAAGTACCCCCTCCCGCATTCCTGAGTCCTTCTGGTTAGCTTCTCAGAGTGCAGTGGTAGGCGCTCCTAAATGGCTCCTGGTGAGGTTCTCCTCGTAGTCAAGCCTCATATGTTTCCCTCCCCTTGAGTATGGACTAGGCTTATTGGCTTGCTTATAATGAAGAGAATACAGGAGAAATAATGGGAAGTTGCTTCCAATATTAGATTACAGAAAAGACCATGGCTTCCATCTTGGGCACTTGCTTACTCTTGCTCTGTAGGACCACTGACTTTAAGGATTTCAGCTCTGATGGTAGTTTGTATTGGTGGTGATATCCCCTTTATCATTTTTTATTGCATCTATTTGATTCTTCTCTCTTTTCTTTTTTATTAGTCTGGCTAGCAGTCTATCTATTTTGTTGATCTTTTCAACAAACCAGCTCCTAAACACATGCTCTATACGAATAAAATTTAATGTTCAGTTAAAAAAAGAAAGTCAGCTCTTGTGTCATGAGGCAACTCTGTGGGGAGGCCTATTTGCTTTCAAAGGATTGAGGCATGCAACAAAGGCCTGCGACAACTCAGCTCGGTCAAGCCTTCAAGTGAGACTGCAGCCTCAACCAACACTTCAGTATAATTTTATTCATTGCTTATACTTGATTGATTACATACAATTCAGTGATACCTTGAGGGAGATCACTTTAAGCCATGCCTGGTATCCTGACACACAGGAGTCATGAGATAATGAACTGTTTTAAGCATGTTGGTTTAGGGGTAGTTCTTTACACAATAATGACAACAAATACAAAAGGCTAAGATTATGGATCCTAGAATCATAATATATATATATATATATATATATATATATATATATAAACCCTACCTGCACCACATTTTACTTAAAGGAGCCATGGACAAGTTATTTAACTTTTGTAAACCTCAGTTTTCTAATCTGTACCAAAGCAGCAATAATAGTGCATTCCTCATAAAGACAGTTATTTGGAGATTAATCAAAATAATGTATGCAAAGTGCTTGACAGATTACTCAGCTCATAAGCAAGTACTCAATGAATATTAGTTGTCTTATTATTTTCATTGTTCATCATGTTTTAACATTGACTTTGCATAGAGTTTTATACTTCAGTCTCTTCCCATTGACTCTCCCTTGGTGGATCTCATACACTCAAAGATGTTAATCCCCACCTCTGCACTGATAACCACCAAGCCTCTACATGTCTTACAAATCCAAGATGGGTACTTTTTTGTTGCCTACTGGATAACTCCACTAGGCTGTCTTGCCCACAGGAATCTCAACTCAGAAACTCAAGAGTTTGTTTTTCTACCTTTCCTTCCAACCCAGACTAGCTGGAGCTCCTATATTCTCCTACTTAAGAGAAGTTATGATGTAAGAACCTTGCTTTGAGTATGAATAACCATCATTATGCTAATCTCTTAAAACAATGACTACAAGCATACAGTGATCTTTGTACAAGGACATATATTATAATATTGTGCTAAAACTTAGGAACCATCTAAGTATCTATCAATAGGAAAAATAGATACTTAGATGGTACCTAAGTTATGCTCATATAATATTATGAGCCAAATTATGCTCATAACAATATTAATTAACATTTATTTAGTTCTTGCTATGTGACAGGCCCAATTCTAACAGCACTGCATGTATTGTATCACTTAAATCACTACAACAATCCTATTTATATTTATTCAGTGGAATATTGCATGGCCTATTTTAAAGGATGCTATAGCTATAGGTATAGATTTACAGGTATGGAAAGACAGTCCTGAAATTTTGTAAAATGAAGAAAGCAAATTACTGAAAGATACATATAATAGCATAATATTAAAACACTTATATGCGTAGGTGTAAATATATATAGTAAATAGCTTTTATTGTAGTCAATCACTTTGGATGGGTTTTAAATGCAAAAATTCTCTGTTACCATGGTTTAGTAAAATACCAGTTCCCCAACAACACAGTTCAAATTTCAGTTACTATAGTATATTACTGTGAAAAATAAAATGCAAATTAGCTTCTATAATTTGCAGATACAAAGCTTACTGCTGCTAGCTTTTCAGTCCAAAAATCACTATGTGAATAACAGATGCACATCACAGTCATTGACCAATAACATCACTTCTTTCCAAGGCTCTCAGTGATTAGTTCCTGCACATGTGTGTGATTCTGTTCATGCAGGTGTGCAGTTGTGTTGCTTCCTTTTCTCCTACTGATAAGCCTGTGTGTAAAATTAGATACTCAAAAGAGGAAATTGACCAAAAAAGATAAAAGTACAGCAAAAAAACACAAACTGAGAATGTTGGAAGTCAGATGTGAGTTTAATATAGAGTTCTAGGAGAGACTACTGACCCTGGGAATGTTAGCACTGCTGCCACCCTAGATGTGCAGCCAGAGGAACTTAGTGAAGGTGGACAACCTAACAACATAAATGAGGAAAGTGGTAGTAATGAAAACGATGAAGACTTACGAGGGAACGTGACCACAAAAAATAACTTCACAGTAAAGGACCTCTCCGATATTTCACATTGAAAATGCAAAGGATAAAATGCTAGAAACTGATCCAAACTTAGAAAGGGGTGTGATGAGTCACCCAAGCCTTGAAAAAATGCTCACTCCATATCATAAGTTATAGGACAAGGAAAAGAAGGCAAGCACTGTTCGAAGTACTCTTCACAAGCTTTTTATTAAAAAAGACTTCTCAGTGTTTCTCAACTTCTCAGTGTTTCTAATGTTTTAAATTATAGCATACTGAATAAATATTAGTTTTACTATTTTTTTCATTTCTCTGCACAGTTATAGGCAACAATAACAGAGATTTCAATGCTTTGAAAAAAATCTTTGAGAGGTCACAGAACAATTGTAATATTCTCCATTAATTATTAAAATAATATGGTGGTCCAAACATTTGTGTTCCCCCTTAATTCATATGTTGAAATTCTAATCTCCAAGGAGATGATGTTAGGAGTTGGAGGTCTTTGGGAGGTGACTAGGTCATAAAGGCAGAACTATCTTGAATGGGATAAAAGAGACCCCTTATAAAAGAGACCCCAGGAAGTTTGGTCATCTCTCCTGCCATGGGAGGATACAGGTAGAAGGCGCCTCTTTTGAACCAGAAAGTAGACCCTTACATGATGCCTTGATCTGTCAATACATTGATCTTGGATTTCCCAGCCTTCAGAACTATGAGAAGTAGATTTCTGTTCTTTGTAAGCCACCATTTTTGTATTTCATTATAGCAGCCTGAATGAACTAAGACAGATCACTTTTCAGTTTCAGCTTACACTGTTATTTTTGTCATCCTCTACTACTGTGCAAAGCAAGGACTGCCTGTATATACTAGTAGAAAAGTCTTTAGGATTTACATTAGGATGTTAATGTTCATTTTGAGGTGATTGGATTACAGGTGATGTTTTGTTTATCTCTGTTCAATAATGTCTCTACAATGAATACAGACTTTTAAAACCTAATGTTGTTTAACCATCTCTTCCTTTAACATCCATTTTTGAACTCTACTCCTGTTTGGCAATGTGACAAGTGCTGGGCATTTAAGGATGAAAAAGACATAGTTCTTCAAAGAGGAGGTCATGGATTCAGGCAGATGTCTGCCATGTTATGTGGAATTTTTACTCTGTATGCCACATATAATGGAGATATGAAAGAATGCCTATTCTCTAACATGGAGAACATCAAAGAGAAAGCTCCCAACTCCTCCTGTGGAAGTTGGAGAGGGCGTCTGGCTTTTTATTTTTAGACTCCAATATTAAAGCTTTTTTCCCAAGGAAAAATGGATCCTCATTGGCCAGAGCATTTTATTCCAGAAATTACTAAAACCTACAGTTCTCTTTCTAGCAAAACAGTTTCTGTTCTAGGCTTCACAAATGAAATAGTGAAGCTACCAAGGTCATGGAATAATACACTGAATGCTTTGCCATAAATTATTCAGATACTTGTTTTATCTACTTCCTACTGTCACTAAGACTTGACCTGAGGGATCTCACACTGTTTTGTCTTTGCTTTTGTTTTTCACACTGCTTTTTATAAAAGCCAATCCTTTGTCATCAAAATTTTTGCTAGCAATGAGCACAAAGGAACTAAGGCAATTTAGCATGCCTTGGGCCCAGGAGTGTGTGACTGGCAGAGGTGGCTCATAGGCCACAAGTCTGTGTTATCACTGTTTACGTTTTGTCTGTAGTTTTGAGAGTTTTAAAATGAAATTTTAATGTGTTTATGGTGACTTAAACTCTGTTGATTTCCCCAATCACACTGCAGTTGTAACAGCACGTTATTATAAAAATGACAGCATCAAGTAGGGACACTTCTTAACATCAATAAATAGAATTCAGAAATGAAAACTCTACCGTCTGAAAGACTTGCACAGTTGGGCTTTTTTTCAGGTCTTTTCAATGAATTGATTTTTAAAATGGTTTTATCTTTTATTGTGTGACCTCATTCAGAACAATTCTTTCTACCTAGTACTTTGGGAATGGTGGTGCATGAGAAATGTCCCTGGTGTGTTGGCAGCTAAGATTTCCTTGCAGCTCCACCACAATGTTTGCTCTTCTTTGGCTTTCTGCAGAAGGCAGCACAGCATATACAGCTTTTCCCAAAATGCAGTGGGGCTTCGTGGTCAGGAGATGATTGAGGGTACAGTAGCAATGTGGAATTACCTTGTGAGAAAATTACCTACTTTGCAGTTTGCTTCAAAGCTTCAGAAAGTCAAAGACTGTGTCTCCACACCCCCATGACACTTAATAATCTTTCCTTTTAGCCATGAGAACAGACCTTGGGCTTGGGGCTTTCAGCAGGCTAGAATATCTAGCTAGAACTGAGTAGCAATGTTTTTACTTTTTGTTTTTTAATTTAGGATAAGGATTTATTTATTTAAAAGAAATGAGCCTATTTTAACTTTTATTTTCAGTTTGCCTCTAAACATATGAAGGTTTGTTACATATGTAAACTCATGTAACAGGGATTTCTTGTACAGATTATTTTATCACCCAGGTATTAAGCCCAGTACCCAATAGCTATTTTTTCTGCTCCTCTTTCTCCTCCCACCTTCCACCCTCAAGTAGACCCCAGTGTCTGTTGTTTTTCTCTTTTAAATTTGTTTGTTTCTTATAGATGCTGGATATTAGACCTTTGTCACATGCATAGTTTGCAAATATGTTCTCTCATTCTGTAGGTTATGTGGTTACTCTGTTGGTAGTTTCTTTTGTGGTGCAGAAGCTCTTAAGTTTACTTAGATCCCATTTGTCAATTTTTGCTTTTTTTGTGATTGTTTTTGGTATCTTTGTCATGAAATCTTTGCTCATTCCTATGTCCAGGATGGTATTTCCTAGGTTGTCTCCAAGGGCTTTTATAGTTTTGGCTTTTACATTTAAGTCTTTAATCTATCTGGAGTTGATTTTTATGTATGGTGTAAAAAAGGGGTCCAGCTTCAGTCTTCTGCATATGGGTAGCCAGTTACCTCAACACTATTTATTTAATAGGGAGGTTTTTCCTCATTGCTTATTTTTGTCAGCTTTGTCAAAGATCAGATGGTTTTAGGTGTGTGGCCTTATTTCTAGGCTTTCTATTCTGTTCCACTGATCTATGGTCTATGTGCCTCTTTTTGTACCAGCACTTTGCTATTTTGGTTATTGTAGCTCTGCAGTATAGTTTGAAGTTGGGTAATGTGATGCCTCCAGCTTTGTTCTTTTGGCCTGGGATTGCTTTGGCTATGTGGGCTCTTTTTTGGTTCCACACAAATTTTAAAAATAGTTTTCTCTAGTTTTTTGAAGAATGTCATTAGTTGTTTGAGAAGAATGGCATTGATTCTATAGATTGCTTTGGATGGTATGGTCATTTTAATAATATTGATTCTTCCTATTCATGAGCATAGGATGTTTTTCCATTTGTTTGTGGCTTTTCAGATTTCTTTGAGCAGTGTTTTGTAATTCTCATTGCCGAGATCTTTCACCTCCATGGTTGGTTATATACCTAGGTATTGTGTTCTTTTTGCGGCAATTGTGAATAGGATTGTCTTCCTGATTTGGCTCTCAGCTTGGCCGTTGTTGGTGTCTAGGAATGCTAGTGATTTTTGTACACTAATTTTGTATCCTGAAACTTTGCTGAAGTTGTTTATCAACTGAAGGAGCTTTGGGCTGAGACTATAAGGTTTTCAAGATATATAATCATGTTCTCTGCAAACCAGGATAGTTTGACTTCTTCTCTTTCTATCTGGATGCGCTTTATTTATCTTGTCTGATTGCTCTGGCTAGGATGTCCAATACTATGTTGAATAGGAGTGGTGAGAGAGGGCATCCTTGCCTTATGTGGGTTTTCAAGAGGAATGCTTCCAGCTTTTGCCTATTCAATATGATGTTGGCTGTAGGTTTTACATAAATGGATCTTATGATTTTGAGTTATGTTTCTACAATACCTGGTTTATTTAGAGTTTTTAATGTGAAGGGTATTGAATTTTATTGAAAGCTTTTACTGATAATCATGTGGATTTTGTCCATAGTTCTGCTTAAGTGATGAATCACATTTATTGATTTGCGTATGTTGAACCAAACTTGCATCCCAGGGATGAAGACCACTTGGTCATGCTATATTAACATTTTGATGTGCTTCTAGATTTGGTTTGCATGTATTTTATTTAGGATTTTTGCATTAATATTCATCAAGGATCTTGGCCTGAACTTTTCTCTTTTTGTTGTGCTTCTGCCAGGTTTTGGTATCAGAATGATGCTGGCCTCATAGAATGAGTTGGGGAGGAGTCTTTCCTCATCAATTTGTGGAATAGTTTCAGTAGGAATTGTACCAGCTTATCTTTATATATCTGGTAGAATTCAGCTGTGAATCCATCAGGTCCTGGACTTTCTTTGGTTGGTAGGCTTTTTATTACTGATTCAGTTTCAGAGCTCATTATTGGCTTATTAAAGGAATCAATTTCTTCCTGGTTCATTCTTGGGAGAGTGTATGTATCTAGGAATTTATCCCTCTCATCTACGTTTTCTAGTTTGTGTGCATAGATGGTTATTTTTATTTCTGTGGGGTCAGTGGTAACATTCTCTTTATTATTTCTTATTGTGTTTATTTGAAACTTCTTTCTTTTCTTCTTTATTAGTTAAGGTAGTATTATATCTATTTTATTAATTTTTTCAAAAAAAACAACTGGATTCATTGATCTTTTCAGTGGTATTTCATGTCTCAGTTTTTTTCAGTTCAGCTCTGATTTTGTTTTTTTCTTGGCTTCTGCTAGCTTTGGGATTGATTTGCTCTTGCTTCCCTAATTCTTTCAGTTGTGATGTTAGGTTGTTAATTTGTGATCTGTCTAACTTTTGGATGTGGGTATTTACTGCTATGAATTTTCCTCTTAACACAGCCTTAGCTGTGTCTCAGAGATTCTGGTATGTTGTATCTTTGTTGTCATTAGTTTCAAAGAACTTCTTTATTTCTGCCTTGATTTAATTATTTACCCAAAAGTCATTTGGGAGCATGCTGTTTAATTTCCATGTAATTGCATGATTTTGAGCAATGTTCTTACTCTTGACTTCTGTTTTTATTGCACTGTAGTCTGAGAGTGTAGTTGGTATGATTTCAGTTCTTTTTGTGTTTGCTGAGGATTTTTTTATATTCATATGTGGTCAGTTTTAGAGTATGTGCCATGTGGTGATGAGAAGAATGTGTATTCTGTTGCTTTTGGGTAGAGAGTTCTATAAAGGTCTATTAGATTCATTTGGTCCAATGTTGAGGTCAGGTTCTGAATAGGAATGAGCCAATTTTTAAAAGATACTATGAAAATACTATAACCAGGTGTATCATGGATATGGCAAAAAAAAGTTGTCAGTAATCTATGATAAGAAAAGGTTTAGAATTGTCAATAATTTAGAAAGATCATAGGCTACAAGTCAATAATCTATATAGTGTTTGATTCATTTTATTATTTGGAACAGATACACAGTCTAAATAAACTTGATCCATATAGACCATCCAACTTATATCTTTTCTCTGGGAGTATTATTAGAGAGAAGCTTCTGTAAACTTATGCCATTTGTTTTGAAATTAAATAAACTAAGACAGTTTTATTTTAAACATATACACAAGCACAGGCAACAAAATAAAAAAAAATACACTAACAGAACTATATCAAACCTAAAAACTTTTTCACATCAAAGGAAACAATCAACAAAGTAAAAAAGCAACCTACAGGATGGGAGAAAATAATTGCAAATTGTATGTCTGATGAAGGGTTAATATTTAGGATATAAAAGGAGCTTCTACAATTCAACAACAAAAACAAAATACAAATAACCCAATTAAAAATGGTCAAAGAATTTTGAGTATACATATCTCCAAAGAATAAATACAAATGGCCAATAAACACATGGAAAGATGCTCAACACCGCTAATAACTAGGGAAATGCAAATCAAAACCACAAATGGATATTGCCTCATACCCATCAGAATGGTCACTACCAAAGCAACAGAAAATGTGGAGAAATTGAAATCCTTGCACATTACTGGTGTGAATGCCAGATGGTCCAACCATTGTGGAAAACAGTATGAAGGATGCTCAAAAATTAAAAATAGTATTTTCAAATGATCCAACAATCCAACTTCTGGATCTCTGTTCAAATGAATTTAAAGCAGGATCTTGAAGAGACACAAGCAAACTTAATGTTCACTGCAGCATTATTCACAATAGCCAAGAGGTGGAGGTAACACAGATGTCCACCAGCAGATGAATGGTTAAAGAAAATATGGTACATACATACAAAGGAATGTTATACAGCCTTAAAAAAGAAGGAAAGTCTGCAATATGTAACAACATGGATGAACCTTGAGGACATTATATTAACAAAAATAAGCCAGTTATAAAAAGATAAATACTGTGTAATTTCATATATGATGTATCTACCGTAGTCAGTATTATAGAAACAGAAAGTAGAAAGGTAGTTGCCAAGGGCCTGGGGGAGGAAATTCAGGAGTAAGCTTGAATTGATCAACTGATGAATTTATTTATTCATAAAAAGTAGTTTTAAAGAGCTGGAGGGGAACCCATTAAAGGGCTTAGTGAGTATAGAGTTTTGGCGGTGCAAGATGAAAAACATTCTAGAGATCTGTTTTACAATAATGTGAATACATTTAACATTACTAAACTGTAAACTTAAAATGGTTGAGATGGTTAGTTTAATATTATATGTTACCATAATTTTTTTAAAAATGTACAGATTCTACAGCATGTGGGTAAGGATGATGTTAATTCTTATTGGCTATGATAAGGTATCATTCACATTTTTAGGGTCACTTTGGACAGTGGACAATTAATTCTAGACCATGAATTTTAGATTATGGGAGAATCCCTTGACTCTTCTATATCCCAATCAGCAGAAATTGCAATATGCATTTTATGGAATGAAATGTGGGAAAAGTTGTATAGTATCTTCTAGATTAAAATAAAAATAGTATTTCTACACCTCTTGCTGCACTTCCTTTAACATAACCTCATTGTGGTATGAATATTGTTATCACAAGGAAAAATAATTATTACAAGGTGGCCAGTTATCAGCAGAGGCTAGAGCAAAACAGAATGAACTAATTATTCTAAGTTCCTACTTTACTAAGACACAGAGATAGCAGTGAGCAAAGGGCCATCAAGACATCACTTAACAAGCACTGAAATTAAATAACATGTTAACGATATGTGTTGAAAAAGGATGTGAGTACATCCCTCAAGACTGTGAATGAACCATTGTGGAAACGACATTTTCATGTGGGGATCTGAGCAAAAATATGTGTGGGTGGGACATGTACCATCACTAAACAGTTTTATATTTCTGTTAAACAACTATATTTCTTTGGCAAGAGTTTATGAAGATCAGATATACAGGGAAGAGGGGCAGATGCATGGACTAGGTTAAATTCAATGGAGAATTATGACAAGGAAAAATGAAATACAGAAATTCCTAGAAAAAAACAAGATCAAAATAAAAAGTGAATTATAAGGCAGAGCACATAATCCATAATCACCTCTATCACTACAGTCACCAGAGTGTACCTTAGTTAACTTTTTATATATAACTGTATCGATCTCTGTCAACACTGAGCTCTTTCAGGGAAGATCCTCTTATTCTTCCATGTACCCTTGTTACCTATCATAGTGCTTGACACAAATTGAGTATAGAGTAATTACTTGAATTAATGAATTGATTAATCCATTGATTAATGGATCTGTCAGCTAATTGTAGCCATAAAGCTAAGACTAGTCATCCTTCCTTTGAAATCATTGGCATCTAAAAGAAACTTGTGATGGTTAGCTTTATGTGTCAACTTGACTAAGCTATGGCTACCCAGATTAAACATTATTTCTAGGTGTGTCTGTAAGGGTGTTTCTGGATGAGCTTAGCACTTGAAGCAGTGGAATCAATAGGGTAGGTTGCCCTTTCCACTGTGGGAGGGCATCATCCATTCCACTGAGGATCTGAATAGAATAAAATGTGGAGGAAGGAGAAATTTTCTTCTTTTCTCTGCCTCATTGTTTGAGCTGTGACATTGCATCTCATCTTCTGCTGCTTCTGGACTGGGATCTACAGCATCAGCTTCCCTGGTTCTCATGCCTTTGGACTCAGACTGAATTCTATTGTCAGCTTTCTGTGTCTCCAGGCTGCTGAAAGCAAATCATGGGACTTATCAACCTCTGTAATCACGTGAGCCAATTCCTCATAATAAATAAATATATACAGGCATATTTTGCATCTCACAAATATTGCATCATTTATAAATTGAAGGTTTGTGGCAGTCCTGCATTGAGCAAATCTATCAGCACCATTTTTTTCCAACGCATGTGCTTACTTCATGTCTTTGTGTCACATTTTGGTAATTCTCACAATATTTCAAATTTTTTCATTATTATTATATCTTTCTCGGTGATCTGTGATCAGTGATCTTTGATGTTACAGTTGTAGTTATTTTGGGGCTCCAAGAATTGAACCCATGTTATGTGAACTTAATCAATAAATGTTGTGTGTCTTTTGACTGCTCCACTGACCAAACCATTCCCCCATCTTTCTCCCTCTCCTCAGGCCTGCCTATTCTCTGAGACACAACAACATTGAAATTAGGTCAGTTAATAACCCTACAGTGGCCTTTAAGTGTTCAAGTGAAAGGAAGATTCACACATCTCTCACTTTAAATTAAAAGCTAGAAATGATTAAATGCAGTGAGGAAGGCATGTTGAAAGCCAAGACAAACTGAAATCTACAACTCCTGAACCAGTTAACCAAGCTGTGAATGCAAAATAAAAGTTCTTCAAGGAAATTACAAATGCTACTTCAGTGAGTACAGGTGTGAGAAAGTGAAACAGCCTTGTTGCTGATAGAGAAAAAGTTTTGGCAGTCTGAATAAAAGATCAAACCAGCCACAATATTCCTTAAACCAAAGCCTAAGCTAGTCAAGGGCAGTTCATGAGGTTTAAAGAAAGACACCATCAACTTAACATAGAAGTACAAGGTAAAGCTGCAAGTGCTAATTGAGAAGCTGCAGCAAGTTATCCAGAGGCTCTAAGATCACTGATGAAGATGGCTACATGAAACAACAGAATTTTCATGTAGACAAAACAGCCATCTATTGGAAGAAGATGCCCTCTAGGAGTTCCATAGCTAGGGAGAAGTCTATGCCAGGCTTCAAAGCTTCAAAGAACAGACCTTCTTGTTAGAATCTAATGCAGCTGGTGACTTTAAGTTGAAGCCAGTGCTCATTTATCATTCTGGAAATCGTATGGTCTTTAAGAATGTGCTAAATCTACTCTACATGTGCACTATAAATAGAATGATGTAGCCCGGATGTCAGCCCATCTACAGCATAGGTTGCTGAATATTTTAAGCTCATTGTTGAGACCTACTGCTTGGAGAAAAAAGATTTCTTTCAAACTATTACTGCTGATTGACAATAAACGTAGTCACCAAAGAGCTCTGATGGAGACATACAAGGAGAATAATGTTTTTGTGTTTGCTAAAATATCTGTTCAACAGCCTATGAATGAAGGGGTGATTTTGACTTTAAATTCTTATTATTTAAGAAATATATTTCCCAAGAATATAGCTGCCATATATAGTGATGCCTTTAATGGTGATGGGCAAAGTTAATTGGAAACCTTCTGGAAATGATTCACCATTTTAGATGCCATTAAGAGCATTTGTGATTCATGGGAAGAAGTCAAAATACCAATATTAGCAGGAGTTTTGAAACAGTTGATTGTCATTTTTGTAGATGACTTTGAGAGGTTCGAGACTTCCATGGAGAAAGTAACTGAGGATATGGTAAAAATAGCAAGAGAACTAGAAGTAAAAGTGGAGCCTGAAGATGTGACCTAATTGCTGCAGTCTCATGATAAAACTTAAAACAGATAGGTGTTGCTTCTTATGGAGAAGCAAAAAGAGTGGTTTCTTGGAATGGAATCTACTCCTTGTGAGGATGCTGTGAAGTTCAAATGACAAAAGATTTTTGTTGAAATGACAAAAGATTTACAGTATTCCATAATTAGTTCATAAAGCAGCAGTAGGCTTTGAGCGAATTGACTCCAATTTTGAAAAGTTTTACTGTCAGTAAAATACTATCAAACAGCATCAAATGCTACAGAGAAATCTTTTATGAAAGGAAGAGTCAGTTGATGCGACAAATTTATTGTTGTCTTATTTTATGAAATTGCCACAGTCACCCTAACCTTCAGCAATCACCACCCTGATCAGTCAGCAGCCATCAACATCAAGGCAGAACCCTCCACTAGCAGAAAGACTATGACTCACCAAAGGCACAGATGATTCTTAGCATTCTTTAGCAATGAAGTATTTTTAATTAAGATATGTACATTTTAATACATGGTGCTATTTCACACTTAATATAGTGTAAAAACTTTTATATGCAGTGGAAAAAACAAACGATTTATATGACTCACTTTATTGTGACATTTGCTTTATTGCAACATTCGCATTTTTGTGGTGGTCTGGAACTGAACTCACAACATCTTCAAGGTATGCTTATATATATATATATAAATACACACACACACACACACACACACACACACACACACACACACCCTATTGATTCTTTTATTCTGGAGAACCCTGACTAACACAAAACTGTATGGCCATATGGGAGACAGTTTCAGGATCTTCTGTGACTGGAAGGCCAAATTAAGGTGGCGGATTTTCAGGAACCAAAGTATATATATTAGTATAAAACAGACATATGTCCAAACGATTCATGTGAGCATTGATAATGAAATGTATATGCTCTAGGACACAGCACCCCAGGGCTCACTACTGCCCCAAGGTGGATGTCGAGTTGGACAATGTCATTAGCCTGTAGGCATCCCATTTCCTGCTTTTCCCACCTGGTGCTCCACTTCTGTATATATGAATGGCCAAAATTTGTGCCCTGAAAAAAAGTATGCTGCAACAATTTTGAAATGTTCTATAGCTGACTGTAATTTGGATATTCAACAAAAGGTTAAAATCCTGTTGATTCTCCCAGGTATAGGTCATTGTAGATGCATCATGACCAAACCTTACTCACATTGTTCAACAATTGTGCGTTCTCTTGTCTTCCTCTAGTGAGGAACCTGTTCTGAATTCTAAAATGTTAAAATAATGATTTCCAGCCCATACCAAATAAATCACCATCTGTGAGGGTTTGGGAACAAAATTTTAAAAAATCTTCTCTGGGGATCCGATAGTAAATTCAGGGTCAAATACTGTTACCTTAAAATTTGGGAGAAAAAATAGAACAGGAAGATACATTTAGGAAATAGTCCAACAGGGTGGACCCTGGGTAGAAAGTGGACAATAGGTTGTGACACATTACTCAGACTTCAAATCAATTTAGTGACTTCCAAAAAAAAACCCAATTTTAGATAGAAGAGAGAGTAGAGAACAACACATATAGTAAAGTATCATTTTCTGATTTTTAATTATGTCTACATATTTATATATCTATACATGCGTATGTGTATTACATCATAATGTTGACACTAGATCAAAAGTATTGGCAAAACATTGATCTAGGATAATGGGTATATATATTAACACATATTTTGTGATCAAAGTGAGGTATGCAAAGAACCACGTAGTTCATTACCCGAAACCAAACTTTCTGTTTAGCTCCTATCAGTCATTTTTGGCTAGATTACACTGCAGTAAAAAATAACTGAGTGGCCTACAACTCAAAGAAAATTTTGCTCAATCTATATGTTCACCATAATCCATTGTCTTCCTTCCAGTTTCCAAATTTAAGGAGAATATTCTGTGTTGACATTTTTTTTGACTTGTGGCAGTAGAAAGAGAACACAGTGGAACCATGTGCTGGCTCATACAGCTTCTTCTGGGAAGTGGCATGTATTGCTCCTCACAGTTCATCAGCCAAAGAGTCACATGACTAAACCTGGCACCCATGAGACATCAATTAATAATGCTCTTACTGGAAGAAACAGTGGCTACTGTGAACACCACTACAGTCTACCACAGTGTTTCAAATGTTTCCTTAAAAATTTATGTTTAAGCATTATCAAGTTATTATATTCCTTGTTTGCAGGACTTTACTGAGATTTTGGAAAGAATTAGTTTGCCTAAGCCTTTTCAAGTAAATATTGCTAGTTCCAGTCTCAAATAACTTTTGGTGCCCTTGTCTTTTTGCTACAAATAAGGAAACTTTCTTGGTGATATTAAAGACTTTAAAACCTTCTGAGACTCAGTCAGATGTCCTCATCTTTCTTTTCTTTTGCTTTAGATGACTTAAGTTTTGTATTCTACTTTTATCAACCAGAGTGATTTTAAAAAACAGACATTAAACTAGACTAAGATTTGACATAAGCCATTTCTAGAGGTATTCCTTGGAATCTGGTGGTGGAGAAAGGGTATGAATAGGATGTAGGATTTGAAAACCCTTTAGCTACCACACTCTGGCTGGTATCAAGTGGCTCATTTTGTTTCCAGAGAATTAATGTTGTTTCCAAAAATTAGCTCTCATATGGCTCATTCAGGTAACCAGCGTTGAATATGGAAATTAGATTTTTGTTCATACAAGTTTATTGCATTATAGTTTATGAATCACAATGGCTAAGTGCCAGACTCCCTTTCAAGCTAAGCAGCCTCTTTGCTATGTTATTCCAGCTGAGTCTTTTATTTGAAGTGTTTCTTCATCTTGGCTCATTTAGCCACAAACAGAAGTTGCCCTATGGGAGATAACATCTTATGTTTATTTACTTTATAGGATTATCACCTCTGGGCTCATCACAAGTGCAAAACATCAGAAAAGAGAAAAACCTGATTTCAGAAAGTCAGGACTTCCTTAACCATAACATTTATCTAACTTTCCTTGGGTCACAATCATTGGATTGTGAGTTAGGAGACCTGGTCCCTGATGTTTTTTGTGATTTGATGCTGTATGACTTTGGACAAGTTGTTTTACATCTCTGATTCTGTTTCCTGGGTTTGTAAAGCACACAGTGAGATAGGTGAATCTTCCAAATCTCTTCCAGTTTCAGGACCCTGTTCTATTTATGGAATTTTGCAGAAGTCACATGGATTGTTCAGCAAAATCATTAAAAGGAGAGAGTTCTGCTTGGAAAATACAAAGATAAAAATGTTTCTTCTTATATAGATATGATACAAAAATTTCCAACAGCATCTAAGCTTAAACCTAACATTTAAACTCTGTAGATGTACTCTTGCTTCCTTTACCTAATGATAGAAATTTAAATATACTATTTGCAATGATACATTTCATTCAGAGACTTGTCTGATATTGAAATATGAAATTAATCATAGGAAGTCTCATTTTTTTCAGGACGTTTATTGACATATGATTTATATACCATGAAATGTATCCATTTTAAATGTCCAATCAGGTAAATTTTAGTTAACTGATAGTTTTGCAACCATCACCACAATCCACTTTAGATAACTTCCTTTACTCCCTAAAATTTTCTTAAGCTTGTTGGCATTTAATCCCTGCCCCTACCCTCGATTCTAAAGGAGTGCTGATCTGTTTTTTGCCTCTATTTTTATCCTTTCCAAAATTTTCCTATAAATGGAATCAGGTGTCTGGTTTCTTTGTCTTAGCATAATGCTTCAGGGGGTTTAATCAATGTTGTTGGATGTATCAGTGATTTGTTCTTTGTTCTTTTTGATTACTGAATAATATTTCATTGTATAAATACACCACATCTTGTTTATCCATTCACTAATCGATAGACATATGAATTGTTTCTAAATTTTGAATATTATGATTAATACTCCTATGAACATTCACATATAAGTCTTTTTACAGACATATGTTTTGTTTCTCTTGGATAGAGACTTACAAGTGGAATTGTTAGGTCACATATTTTATGTATGTTGAAGATTATAACAAACTGCTACTCTTTTCCAGGTAATTGTACTATTTTATATTCCCGCCAGCCCTGTATGAGAGTTCCATTTCCTCCTCATCCTTCGTAACACTTGATATAGTCATTCTTTTTTTATTTTAGGCACCCTAGTGAGTGTATAGTAGTATCTCATTTTAGTTTGTAATTTGCATATATCTAAAGACTTACGATGTTGAACATCTTTTCATGTGCTTATTAGCCATTTGTCTATCTTTTTGGTGAAATATTTATTCAAACCTTTGCTTATTTTTAAAATCAGATTGTTTGTCTCCTAATAGTTATAAGGCACATTATATATATTTACCCCTTAGTTTTAGAGGACTTTCCCTGCCATCAGCATCTATGTATTTCAATATATGTAAACTACTTAATTACTTTATACCAATGCTTTGAAATAAAATCCTGTGACAATAACTGGGTGGAATTTTTACTTTTGAATGAGAAACAGAACAAATTTTGAATGTTCGTTAACCATCATTAAGAGTATTTTGAGGACTTATCTGTAAGCTATCAAAACGATATATATATATATATATATTTAAACAAATCTAACAGTAGATTCTGTTTTCTTAGTTTGTGTCCTATTTATAGAGAAGAAAAAAAAAACACACTTTCTACAGATGTATAGGAGTCTGTGAAAATCCAGCTATTTCTGAGGAGAGAAGAGGAAGTACCTGAGGAACCCGAAGGAGAGAGGCACTAGAGCCCTTGTTTTTTAATGCTTTCTATTCTGTGAGTTCAGACATCTGCTTTCCAAAGGGTGGTTTGTGGAAGGAATTAATGAATTACTGACCTTGGCATCACTTTTTCTAGGTCCCAATTTAAAATAGATGTGCATGCACACACACAGGCACACACACATACACACAAGCATACACAAAAGTAGCATGTTTCTTTGCCTTGGGTTCTCTCTGCCAATTCTTCCTAATCCCCCCAGCCCCTGAAACAAATTAATATAACCTACAGGAATGTTGGAGTAACTTTGGGAGTAACACAGTGAAATAGTAAAATCCCTTATTCCACCCTGGAATTGTAACTAGCAACTTGTGAAACTATAGAGGACATCATCTTTCCTGCATTCCTGACTTTAATACCAACATTTCCCGATATCTTCTGTCTATTCTTATCTCTACAAATAGAAATAAACTCAAAAATATTCTACCTACAAATGTTACTCCAAGTGAATTCAGCAACAGTTTCCAAAAATGTATAAGGAAAAATTCAAAATTGGTTAATGTTAACTCTTTCCAGGGAATATGCTTCTGTATATTTGTATACCATGCTCTGTTTCAAAGTCTTCAAAGCAAAATTGACATCTTAAAAAAACTCTCATTTATTTAACTAGAAAAGAGAGCTAGCTCATCAAAACAAGATTCCCTTCCAGCCACCATGCCATAAAGTCCACCAGTCCTGTAAATACACACAGAGCCTTATCGCAAATATGAACAGATGCTAAGGATCTGAACCTATTGAGGAAAGTCGCCATCATGAAAGAGAGAAAGCATAACTTTAAAAACTGAAACAGAGAGACTTGGAGAAAATAGGCAATTCAAGGAACACGAAAAACATCCCAAGGAACTATGTTTATAGTCTTAGAAAAATAAGAGTAGAAATTGCATTTATGAATCAAGAATGACATGCAGTTTTTATAAGGTATAATCAGAGAGTATAAGAGAACTTTGGGAAATGAGAAATCTAAAAGTAGAAATAAAATAATCTATGAAAGGGATAAAGTCAGGAAAATCTGTCAGTAAGTGGAGAAAAAGAAAAAGTGATGGAAAATAGGAGAGGAGTTATATGAAAATTACAGGACCATATGTCTGACCACATTGAGAATTTAGAGAGCACTGAAGGAGATTGATAAGAATTAGTGATGAGTACATAGAAACGAGGCACATGCAAAAACAAAGCAATTGAACACTATCTAAATAATGAAAATGGTGTAACCATTGAAAGTTTATTTCACAAAACATGTGGGAGGGTGCAGAAAAGATGGGATAGCCTAAGCAAAGGGCACTGCAAGAATTAAGATGTTTAAAATTTGTAAGAGGTCATCTCTAATAGATAATTTGAGAACTTGCAAACTATGATGATTTCTGTATAGAAATATGATGCTGTGCTTTCTGTGTCCCATGTTCTACTACTGGTGATGATGGATTTCCTGAAGTAGTCATACACTCTGTTCTTGCAGTGAACTTAAAATCACCAAAGTCTGGAACTGATCCTTGGGAAGGAATGATATTTTTTCCCAGCTGTAAAGCCCTCTAGCTCATGACAAGATCAAAACACTGCCCTTCTCAGTGCCATGTGCTGTGTAAAGATATTATTAGTTTTTGTTATGTTAATAGTTTATCCAATATTAAAATATGGGCATGAGTTATCATATTATGAAGCAAGTATAGCATATGGGCCTCAGGCTTTTCATTATCTTCCCACTTCAGCAAATCATAGGAAATGTCTCTCCTATGATTCTGGTAAGCTGTGTTTGATTATTTTGGTGTTGATCTTCAGAATCTGGAGCTTTGTTTCTTCATTGACATGGGTTGATAAAACATCATTTGTTAACCTGTGCATCAAGTTACACATTGTTCTCATTGATCTGTATATTGTCATTACCAAGGCTTTCTGGGCTAGTCCTCTGTTATAATTTAGTTTGTACAAAACTGTGGGTTCTAATTTTTTATTAAACGTATCAAAATCAAATGATTTAATCAAATGTAAGAAATGATGAGTTAATGGAATTGATATCTCTTCCATGGAGTCCAATCAAATCCCATCTGTAAAATAAATTAGCAGCTGATCATCTCAGAAATTACAAATTTAGTTGCATGGTTTTCTATTTTAATTAGGGAGCTGAAATAACTTCAATTATGAATCTACTTTTCCCTTTTAGAATTGTCTAGGCTGTTGAAACATTTTTGACTGGCTTTCTCCTAAGATCCAGTGCACTTCAGAACCACTCCTGTTCCCCTGAGTGTGTTTGCTCAGAGAATACAAAGCCTAGAAAGTTACAGTTTCTTTCAGAGCAGGCAGGTGATTCTGGTGCCTCATCTATGACCAGCAAATCATATATGGTAGCCCCAAAATAAAATCTAAATTAGGTAAATAAAGGAAGTAGTCAAATGAATGAAAAAAAAATATTTAAAAGTGGTACTGCATTGAAAACTTTTAGGAAAAAAGGTTCAGCAGTGAGCCATGATTAGATTTGTATTTTAGATGATCGCAAGTATTGGTGCAGAGATACTATAATAAATATTAATAATAGTAGTAACTAACATTTTCAGTGCTTACTGTGTAAGTCATTGTGTTGTTTTTTTTAATTCATCAACTTATTAAATTCTCACATAAGAAAAATACCATAATGTGTTTATTTTAAAAATGAGGAACCAGAGGCAAATATAATTAAATTGACCAAAGTTACCAAGATGGGAGTTGGCAAAGTTTGGGAGCCGAGCCACACAGTGAGACTACGGCACCCTCATTTTGAGTGGTGACATTAGCCAGGAGGCTATTGGAGTCATGCACATGAGAAAGGATGAGGGCTAGAACCCTAGAACCCTGCTAATCCAGGGTTAAGCTAATAGAGAAAGGCACTCCAGTGATGTGGTCACTCATTATGGGGCCTGCTCGAAACTCAATTAAGATTTAAATGATAGTTTTAAAACTATACCTTGACACTATTTCCATGGTACAAACCTAAGCACCCCTCCCAGGTGAAAAACAACAACAACAAAGCTCTGGACTTCTCTGGTTGAAATCCTACATTGATACAAAAAAGCACTTACAAGTCACTCACTTGATCAAGGCATTAGTATTAACATAATTCTGCTAATGGAATCGAGCTTAAAAGGCACATTTTACAGACAAAGCTTTATTTGGATCACAAAATTACACAGATGAACTGACAGCTAAAGATCCAACTGGTATATGGTTTGAAGAGTTATATTCTGGAGGGTAAAAATACATTTCATCATATTCATATTGATTTTGCTCTGACTTCTTCTGAGAAATTCCATGTAGAAATGTGTGACTATTCAGTGTTACTTGCTTTTACATTGCCATTATATGTAAAGCTTTGAAAAGCACTTGAACAGTGAATATCTTTTCAAGAAAATTAAAGCAAGTTTTAGGTCAAATGCTATCCTGATAGAGTCAAAACATTTCAGAGTAAGAGGCTTCTCTATTCTTACAGGCAATTCTAGAGTGGTCACCAGATGAAAGATAACAGACCTTTCTAGACTGGTGCAAAAGTTAACCAAAGAACAGAGAGCTGAATTATTATTTTGGAAGTGACATTTTATGTAGGAATTTTTCATTTATTTGCTGTGAAGCAGAGGGTGTGTGAATACCAGATGCCGATCACATACCACCAGTGGATTTGCAAGATTATAGGACTAGGGGAAAAAAACGAAGCTTAAGCACAGGGGACAATAGAGATTACTTGGGGTAATGAATCGCATAATTTTTCTAGACAGAGTTGGATTAATGTTCATCCTGAGAAGAGATTACATCAGTCTGATTCTTGCAGTAAACAAATATTAAGCAGATAACTTTACTCAACATATGAATTGAGTCCCAAATAATATATGATTTATCATTTACAAGAGGAAAATTAACCTAATCCCTAACTCTACACGTGAGATGCTCTAGAGTTTGGCAAGGAAGTAGACACCTTGTGCTCTGTGTCACAGGTTTCTTGCTTGGAGTAGAACCTTGAAGAGACCGTCAGGACCTTCAGTTGTCAAGTCCAGCAGCTGACTGCAACTGTGAAAAGCCCTTCTCCTTGCTGAGGTTGTCACAGGCACTGATTCTGCCTGCCTCATTTGCATGTCACCTGGACCCTGGTGAAAGTAATGGGATATCCTTAGGTGGCACTGTGTGTCTATACTTTGTACAGTTATAGCAGCTGCACCTCACTGTCTACTCTTTATTTTTGGAGTACAGTTCAGGTGAGTTCTGCTTGTCCTCATGGTGAATTTCAGGTGGATTCTCCTCTTAATCGCCTTAGGAGTGTTGAGCGTATTTTTAAAATCAGCCTTTGATTCATCTGTAGACTGTACATTTTGTCATCAACTACTTTTTAGAAGGCAGTGCCTTCTGTACATGGATTTCATTTTCAACATTAAAATAGCTTTTCTTTTATTTTCTTTTTTTAAAGATGGAGTCTTACTTTATCTCTCAGGCTGGAGTCCAGTGGCACAATCTTGGTTCACTGGAACCTCCAACTCCCAGATTCAAGTGATTCTCCTGCCTCAGCCTCCTGAATAGATGGGAATACAGGCATGTGGCACCATGCCAGGTGATTTTTTTGTGTTTTTAGTAGAGACAGTGTTTCACCATGTTAGCCAGGCTGGCCTCCAATTCCTGAGGTGATCTGCACACCTTGGCCTCCCAGCATCCTAGGATTGCAGGCGTGAGCCACTACACTCAGCCCCAAAATAGCATTTAAAAAAAAATTTTTTTAAATATGCACCTAAAAGTACACATCACTTCTGTAGGGTTCTTTCTCAAAATGTTATTATTGATAACTCAATCTAGTCATGAAAAAATATCAGACAACACAAATGGAGGGACACTTACAGAATAAATGACAACTACTCTTCAAAAGCAGTGTGCTTATGTCATGTGTAAATCAAAAGATATCAATGATCAAACCTTTGTAATCTCACCACCTGGGATTAATGACTACTAACATCTCAAAGTAACATATACCGGAGTTTTTATGTTTTGCAACTACTTTGTAAAAATCAGTTGACTATATTTGTATGAGTCAATTTCTGGGCTCTTTATTCTGTTCCATTAATCTATTTGTCTATTCGTTCATCAATACCACACTCTCTTGATTCTTATGGTTTTATGTTAGGCCTTGATGTGAGGTAGTGTGAGCCTTTCCCCTTTGTTCTTCTCCTTCAGTATTGTCTTTTGCCTTTCCATATAAACTTCAGAATCGGTTTGCTGATATCCGTAAAAGATCTTGCTGGGATTTTGATTGGGATTTCATTGACTCTGTAAATCAAATCGAGAACTGACTTGACAATATTGACTCTTCCTATCCATGTGTGGAGAATATCTCTCTATTTTAGATCTTCTTTGATTTTTTTAATCAGTTTTGTAGTTTTCTTCATATAGATTTTATACATATTTTGTTACATTTGTACCTAAGAATAAGTTATTTACACTGTTAACTTTGTATATTTTGTTTTGTATTAATGTAAGTAGTATTTTTGTTTTGTATTAATGTAAGTAGTATTGTGTTTTTAATTTCAGATACCTATTGTTAATTGCAGTTATATAACAAAGAAATTGACTTTTGTATATTAATCTTGTATCTTGCAGCTTTACTAAGATAGTTTATTCTAAAATTTTGTTGTTGATTCTTTGAGATTTTCTATGTAGACAGTTATGCCATCTGTGATGGCAGTTTTATTTATTTTCATCTTTCTTTCTTTCTTCTGTACTTGTATATTTTAAATTACCTTTTCTTATCTTACTGCATTAGCTAGGACTTCCAGAATGATGTTGAATAGCAGTGGTGAGAGGGACATTATTGCCTAATTTGTGATCTTAATGGGAAAGCATCTACTTTTTCACCAATAATTATGATGTAAGCTGTAGTTTTTTTGTAGATGTTACTTATGAAGTAGAAGTTCACTTCTATTTCTATTATGCTAAGATTTTTATCATGAATGGGTGTTGGATTTTTTTTTACATTGGTTGATCCTTTAAGAGTTTTTGTTTATATTATTGTGGGAGGCACACTTAACATGAGATCTACTCTTAACAAATTTTGAGGTGTACACCACATTACTGTTGACTATACATATAATGTCGTATAGCAGCTCTCTAGAACTAATTCATCTTGCTTGACTGAAACTTTATGCCTGCTGATTAGAAACTTTCCCTTTCCTCTCTCCCCCCAGTCCCTAGCAACAACCATTTCACTATTTGTTTTATGAATTTGGCTATTGTAGATACCTCACATAAGTCTAATCATGCAGTGTTTGTTTTTCTGTACCTGGCATTTATCTCATTTAACATAATGTCCTCCAGGTTTATCTGTGTTGCTTCATATGGCAGAATTTCCTTATTTAAGACTGGATAGTATTGCACTGTATGTATATACAGAATTTTCTTTATCCATTCATGTGTCAGTGGACATTTAAGTTGATTCCACATGTTAGCTATTGTGAATAGCCCTGCAAGAACACAAGAATGCTACTATTTCTTCCAGATTCTGATTTCATTCTTTTTGATAAATATCCAGAAGTAGATTATATGATTGCTAGATGATATGGTAATTCGATTTTTAATTTTTTGAAGAAGCTTCATACTGTTCTTCATAGCAGCTGCACCATTTTGGAATCCCACCAATAGTGTACAAGGGTTCTAATTTCTCCACATCCTCAGCAACACTTATTGTCTTTGCTTTTTAAATAATGGTCATCCTGACAGGTGTGAGGTGCTATCTCATTGTGAATATAATTTGCATTTCCCTGATGATTAGTAATATTGAACGCTTTTTCAAATACCTGTTGGCTACTTATATGTTTTCTTTGGAGAAATGTCTATTTAAGTCCTCAGCTCATTTTTTAACTGGGCTAGTAGGATTTTTACTATTGAGTTTTAGGAGTTTCTTACTTTTAAAAACATTAACCTTTCTCAAATACGAGATTTGCAAGTATTTTCTTCCATTCTGCAGGTTTTCTTCTGACTCTATCAGTTGTTTCTTTTGCTATGCAGAAGTTTTTTTCATTTGATTTAATCTCATCTGTTTATTTTTGGTTCTGTTGCCTGTGATTTTGGTGTCATATCTGTGAAATCATTACCAAGCCAACATCAAGCTCTTACCTCATATTTTCTTCTACGAGTTTTATAGTTTTGGGTCTTAGATTTCAGTCTTTTTCTCATTTTGTGTTGATTTTTGTAGGTAGTATAAGATAAAAGCGTTTTGGATTTTGTCAAACATTTTTTCTTTATTGATATGAACAGTTGATTCTTTTCTTGAGCCTGTTGATGTAACAGATTACATTAATTAGTTTTGGAGTGTTGAACCAGCCTTGCATATCTGGTGCAAATTCCACTTGCTCATGGTGTATAATTCTTATTATACATTGTTGGATTCAATTAACTATTATTTTATTGAGAATTTGTGCATCTGCATTTATAAGAGATATTGGTCTGTAATTTTCCTTTCTTGTAACGCTTATAATGCCTTTGTCTGGTTTTGGAATTAGGGTAATGCTGGCCTCATAGAATGTGTTAGAATATGCTCCCTCTGCTTCTATTTTTTGCAAGAGGTTAAAATCAAAGTTTGGTGGAATTTGCCAATGAGCCCATCTAGGCCTTACGTGTTTCCCAGGTCACAGCCCTCCTTAGATAGTCCCAGCTTACCATGGTGCAGTCTCACTATTCCTCTGTCCTGTCACTTCTTTTCTTCTTTCTCTTTCTCCTTAATGCCCCAACCCCCACATTCTTGTTCACTTCTTGTATAGACCAATCTCATTATCTCTTAAAATTATCAAACATCTAATGAAACTTTGCTTTTAAATAAAGATAGGTCTTTTTCTGAGAAAGCTATTTGCATAGCATATTTTTGCCTGCTCATCTGAAGTTACTGAGTTGATGTTTATCTGAGCATTTAGCAATTTTACTTGACTGATGTGTTGAAGGATGAAGAGAGCCTTCAGACCTGGGCAACTCCATGAAAGATATAGATAAGCAGAGAGAGCTGACAAAGAAAACAGCTCAGGCAGAGAATGAGTAAGCAAAAGCACAGATGTGCAACTGCTTATGAAATATGAATGGCAGGGAAAACTAATTCTGCTGTGCATATCAGCTACTTTCAAATACTATTGTCTCAGTCTGAATGATAAACTATCAAGGTTGGTATTAACATTCTTTTTTACAGGTGAAGACACTGAGGATCTACATGGATAGTGTACCAGATTTAAAATTTCCCCATGAGTCAGATGTGTAGAAATGTAACTTTATTTCTTCATATCTGAACTCAAATTTCTCTTGAGCCCTGATTTCTACAAATGACTGAAAATACCAAAAGCTTCCAGTAACAATAGTTTGGCCAATTCTGGTTTAAAACCTAGTCCCTTTGGTAAAACTAGTAAAATTTAAGAGTCTCTCTCCCCTTCCTTTCTGTTGATCTGTTGAGTCTGTTGTGCAGTTGTTCCTGTTGGTCTTCTTTGGTTTCGCCAGGGTGCCTCCTCAGATGTCTTTGGATGTAGCCCTCTGCGTTTGCGTTCATTGCTGAAATGTGCCCAATTGGTTGTAAATCTCACCCTATTTCCTGGCAAAGCAATATATTGTGGCTTTGTGCTTCCTTGGCCCTACCAGGACTCTCACTGGGATTGCTGGTCTGCCTAGACTCAGCCACATTTTCCATCTACTCCTTCTCCTTTGGGATCTCCCATCCACAGCCTTGTATTGAGATAATCCTCTTCCCAATATCCTGACAAACATACCAATTCTTGATTATCAAGAATTGTTGGAACATTTCAAAGTTTCCTTGTGCTAACATCAGAGCCCAAGAAGAGTGTGGGGATAAAGAATGTTTCAAGAATTCAGTTCCAAGAGACGTTACTTGAGGCAAATTACATTTTCCATTGAGGTTGCTGCCAAAGTAAGTCAAAGAAAGGTAAAACAGCAGCTTCAAAAATGCCTTGCTCAAAAAAAAGGTTGTTCAAATGTTCAGAATTATCATCAGGTACTGTAATGTACATCAATTGTGTACTTTCTGAAATTTTAATCACATACCCAAAAAGAAAATCCTCATTAACTCAGGAAAAGAAAAAAAATAAGGCACTGTTACATATATTAAGTCACCTAATACAAATACATTACATCTTTAAACACTTTTAATAAATACGTACTTTTTTTTCTAGTTAGTGTGCATGTATAAAGGTTGCTTACCATTTAGTAGGTTATTGGAGTAACCTGAACGCCTAGCCTGAAATGATTACAGGAAAAATGGAAAAGAAGAAACTACTCTGACAAGTATAGATTGCTGTAGGAAGCCCTGGGCTTTAAATGTCCAGGGAAAAAAATGTGCAATGGGTTGCTAGCCAAGTTTTTAACATATTTATTTAACTACAGGTATAGCATAAAGATGAACTTAAAATATTATGAGAAATTAAGTATTCTGTGTTGGTCTACTCTTTTAAATTTCAATGTACCTCTTCTGAAATGAAATGTCTCAAATCTCTTCATATTTTACATCCATTTTATGTATTTAGGTTTTTCTCCAGTATTTCATTTTATTTTATTATTTATTTAATTTTATTTGAGACAGAGTCTCTCTCTGTTGCCCAGGCTGGAGTGCAGTGACGCGATCTCGGCTCACTACAACTTCTGCCTCCTGGGTTTAAGCGATTCTTGTACATCAGCCTCTTGAATAGCTAGGATTACAGGCATGCTGTATCATGCCCGACTAATTTTTCTTAGTAGAGACAGGGTTTGACCATGTTGGTCAGGCTGGTCTCCAACTCCTGGCCTCAAGTGATCTGCCCTCCTCAGCCTCCCAAAGTGCTTGGATTACAGGCATGAACCACCACTCCCATCTCCAAAACTTGTTTCCAGATAAATTTGGACCATAGACGACATTTTGCACACACTAAGCTGTGCTCCAGAACATGTATGAAAGAAACTGTAAGCACCGATGCAACGGTACATACATAGAACTTGGGTTTAGTTATCGAGAGCATGTATAAGCTCAAATTTGTGTGATTTCCTAGATGTGTTCTTATAGTCCCTTAAATAGTAATGAGAAGATTTGAGGAAGTGCATATTGTTTGAGATTATGAGGGAGTAGGGAACACGGTATTTGTTAGCTCCTCATCATTGCTTTTGGACCTATTTATTTTAAGTTTTGGAACTTGATCATCCTCAATAAGCACTAAGCATCCTATATCCTCACTCAGCAGTGCCCAGTATGCATTTCATTTTCAAAATCATAGAGCATGAGAGAGACAAATAGCAGTATTTGCACTGTGCTGTGTGTCAGCAGGCCTTTCTTGATCATTATGGTGATGTCTTTCCTCCCTAAATAATTTTTACAAATATACTGATGAAGACAGATTTCTGTTATCTATTTTTGTTGGGTCATAAGTTGAACTAGTACTATATTTTTTCCTGAAAATATACACAGTTGTGACATGGTGTTTAATAGTCTTAAGCTTCCTGCTGCCAAAATAAACACAGCTGTAAGAAATGATGACCCTCTCATCTTTGTAACAATAAAATAGCTTCCTAATGTGCTTCCCTAACTCTGAATGTTAAGTTAATTTCCCCTGGATTTCTGAGCCCCATCCTTTTCCCCCCCGTGGAAACCCCATGAAGAATACAGCTTTTGACCGAATGACAGAGCATAGGGGATGAAATTAGTTGCCTTAAATTAGACTATGACAAAAAGCCTTTCTAAATCTTTGTCACAATGCAACATTCAAGCAGCGTTAAACCAAACAGAGTACAAGTAGACCAAGGAAGAGAGTTAATATTTTGAAAAGAAATTTGGTAAACTAGATCACTTACAAATTTGAAAGGGCTGTTGATAGATAGCATGTGAGCTGTGGCAGTTTGTAACTTGGGGATCCTACTCGACAGTCACATGTGCAGTCTCTTCTTGTTCAATCTTCAGATATGAAAGTAACTGTACCAATGGTTTTATTGATTTTCTTATATTTCTCATAAAAGCAAGTCTTCATTACTAAAGGCTGCATTCAAGAAAATAATGGGGAAAAGTATGATGAGTAAGATTCCCATTTCTGTGCAGTGTTTCTTGTTTTCCTATTTCTAAGTATATGCATTTAAACAACAGATACATTTTGTAAATTGGAATTAAGATAAACTGTCTTCTAAAAAGAGAAAGCAAAATCTTTATTTCTATCATAACTTGGATTTAACAATTTTTCCTCTGAAAGATCTGAGTTTTATTTCTGAAGTTTAAGTCTATCATGTTGGGTTGCGGGAAAATAAAAGTCTCTGATAGGGTTAATCTAGCTACATAAAAGTCCATGCTGGGTATGATCATAATCTTGATCTTTAATTAGATCTGAGCTAGTAATATCTTGTGGTTAATCAAAATGGGTTGCACTGCATGTAGCACAAGTCATCTTCCCAGATGGGCTCCAGAATCAGAGTTCTTTTGAATATTTGTTTTAATCCTTTCTAAGATAATATGGCTTTGTTTTCTGTTTTTGTTTCTTTTTACCTTTTTTACTTTAAATAGATTGAGTTCACCAAATAAATAACTAGGAAGAAATTTTGAAGTATAGTCTTGCTAAGATTACAGAACAACAAAGAAAAAACTTGTTTTTTAATGGATAGTATCCTAAAGCATGCTTTGTACATTAAAAATGCTAATTAGTAAAATTTAACAAATAATCTTACTCATTTGTAGTTTGAATAAAAAACTTTATTAAAGAATATATTAAAATAGACCTCAAAGAATAATATGGAGGTTTTCATAATTCTCAACTTAAGATTATTGTTTCTTTTCTGATTATGCATTTCCAGTCTAATTCACGTCTGATAACAAAGAGCTTTACTTTGGCAACTGAACTATCCAACATCTAACACCCAGGGCACAGCAAGAGGCCTCAGATTCACATGTGCAATGTCTGTCAGCTCTAGCAGTGAGCTGCTTTGATGGTTTTTCTTTTTCCTAGGTCCACAGGTTGACTGCCTAATGTTCCTTTAGGGGTTAGAGTGCAGCTGTGAGGCTCCAGGTCTTGCATCCTGGAGCTCAGCTTATCCTTACATAGTTTCATGACTTTAGGGAAATTTGTTGACCCCTTAGGCCTTGAGAACTCTTACCTGTAAAAATGAGAAATTGCATGAAAGCCTCCAAAATGCCGTCTAGTTCTAAACTCGGTGATCAGTCAATTCAGTGAAAAATTGCACAATAAATATTTTAATATGACTTGCACATCCTAAAGAACACATCTCCATTTACTATGTTAAGTACACTTAAGTGGTTTAAATAACCTCAAATCCCATAATGCATTGTCCCTCCACACCTTTATCGTATAAGAATATAATTGAAGGTTTCTTAAGATTTAAAAAAAGAAAAAAACTTGTAGCTTTTATTTGTGGAAAGACCAAAATGCCTGTAAATGAGCTGGAATTTAAAATGTATTCTTACTTGGTCTACATATATAAAAACACTATGCTAAATAGAAAACAAAATAATCAATAATTAAAATACATTGTTTAGTGATTTCTGACAGCAGCTTGACTGGAACTTAGATTTGGCCTGTTCCACTGCACATCACCAAGCACATAGTAGAAAACGCAAATATTGGTCAAAACTAAGTTTAGGTCTCATTGACTAAATTGATCAAGCAGCATTTATACCATGACTTGTGAAAGACCAATAAAATCAGGCGGCTGATCACTTGTTTTTTATCAGTATTATACCAAACTAACAATTTCATGGAGTAAATTATGTCAAACAGTTGATTTCATTTCCTAGAGATCCCCGTAGTCACAGGTACCTACTTAATGATGATGGGAAACAGAGTAGGAAATAAATAAAACGGATTGTAACGTAACTATTAAGCAGCCATACAGGCCTTGCAAGACAGAATTCCTTCAAAAAGTTGCTCACCAGTATGCAAAGGCATAAGAATGACAGAATAGACTTTGGGGACTCAGTGGAGGGGGGGGAAGGCTGGGATGGGGATGAGGAATAAAAGACTACACATTGGGTACAGTTACACTGCTTGGGTGATGATGAACCAAAATCTTAGAAATCACAACTAAAGAACTTATCCTTGTAACCAGAAACTATCTGATCCCCCAAAACTATTGAAATAAAGTGTTGCTCACCAGAAGTTATGCATTCAATCATATATACTGGAGAAGCTCAGTAATCTCATGACTATGATTATATGAGAATCAATGAGTAAGAGAATAGAAAGAAGCAGTGCAATTCATGCAATAAACTTCTAGATTTAATAAATAACCCTCCTGTATTAGAATAAGAATGATTTCATTTTTTTCCATACTTTTATCTTTTTTTTTTTTTTCCTTACAGGAGACCCGGTGAGCCTCCACTGATAAAAGGTTGGCTTCCTTATTTTGGAGTGGTCCTGGAATTACGAAAAGACCCCTTAAGGTTCATGAAAACTCTTCAAAAGCAACATGGTGACACTTTCACTGTTCTTCTTGGTGGTAAGAAGTACTTTTATAAATACCTTATATATGTCATAATTTTTCACTTTTCTTTAATGTCTTTCTGTTTTTCTCTAGACAAAATGTAAAAAATGTAGAATATTTGTATATTTTTGTTTTATTTTGTAGAGCTAATGTGAAAGGAAATTATTTTTAGTTCAGCGATCCTCACATTAAAAATTAAATTACCAAACTCTCTTCATGGTACTTAGGGAACCTGGCTCTCCAGCCATCACTTGTCATTTTGGTTTGGTTTGGTTTTAAGAATGATAAATCTTTCAAGAGATTTTTTTTTGTATAGTTACATATGTGTGTGCATGTATATATATATATACGTATATATATATATATATATATATATATATATATACAAAAGCTAGAATGTATTTTTTAAATTAACGGTCTTTATAGAACAGTTTTAGGTTTACAGAAAATTTAGTAGTTTAGAGAGTCCCTATATACCCCCCTCTCTCCAATCACAGTTTCCCTGATTGTACCTATGTAGTATATTTGTTACAACTGATGAGCCAGTATTGATCCATTATTAAAAATTCATGATTTACAGGACAGTCTAACCTTTGTGTTGTGTAGTTCTTCGGGTTTTCACAAATGTATAATGACATGTATCCACCATCAGAGTATCATATGCAGTAGCTTTACTCCCCTAAAAATTTCCCGTGCTTCACCTATTCGTTCTTCTTTCCCTGCCTCTGAGCCTCCAGCAACTACTGGTCAAGAATGTATTTTTCATTTTAAAACTTTCACTGCACTTCGAACTTTAATAAAATATATACCAAAACACCCAGACAAATGAAGCAAAAACCAGCAAGATTGCTACACACCCCAAACATTCTAGGACTGAGAGGAGAAGCTGGATTGCTCCTAGCTCATTTTTTTTAAGACTCAAACTATCTAGCTGTATCAGCTATCTATTGCTGAGTAACAAAAAGTTTAATGGCTTAAAGAAACCACTGGTCTGGCCTGAGTCACTTGTGTGGCTTGAGTCATCTGGACTCTAGATGGGGGCTGGATGATCCAAGATGGTCTCATCACATGCCTGGGTGGGCCTCCTAATCCACATGGTCTTTCATCCTCAAGAAAAGTTCCTTACACGGCAGTTAGTGTTTCAAGAGAGTGACAGAAAAAGCTGCAAGGTCTCTTGAAGCCTAGGCACAGATATTGCAAAACCTCACTTCCACCATATTTTATTAGTTAGACTGAGTCACAGTGTAGCCCAGATTCAAAGGCAGGGAAAGAGACTCCACCTCTTCCTGGAAGGAGTGGCAGAGTCACATTGTATGGGAGCACATGTAGAGAGATGGAAGGAATTCATCATAGCCATCTTTGTACCCAATCTTTGACATCAGTATATGGCCTGGGCTAGCTACTCTCTCTCTTTGCTTTTGCATGTCCTGTCTATGCTTTGTAAGCTGATCGCTGCGCACTAGATTATCCACACTCCTTTGCTTGCTGAATGTTGCCAGTGTGAGGGCAAGAAGAGGCTGAGTCTCACTCCCCACTCTCAATGGGGCTCTGGTAACACGCCTTCAGAAGTTCACTCTCCTTCCTTCATAAGGTAACTGAAGACATCCGGTGTAATCTCCCTGAGATCCCCACATATCTACCAAATGTACCTACATTTTCCAATGGTCTACCACCTTTTCTCTAATTTCGAAGAATGTTCAAGACAGTCCATCTCCCGGTCCGCATGACTTTTTCTTCCTGCCTCCTCTGGGCTAGTACATCTTGACTCAATCCTCCCACACACGTATCTTCATTTTTTAATTTCCTGCATTCTTACCATCACTTATAACCATGCCTAAGGTTCTCCTCTAGTTACTTTCTCCTTTTCTCCTTTTCTTTTGCATCCAGCTCTTTCAAGAGATTTGCATATATTTGCTATCTCTAGTTGCATATCTCCTAGAGCCCTCCTAACTATAACCAGCATTCAGCATTACTGAAGTTATTCCTTGGTCCACCTATGTAGACCTCTCTACAGTGCTGATCTCTTGTTCCTTCCTGAAATACTCTACTACTCCTTTACTCCCCACACTGACCCTACGGGTTCTTTATCTTGGTCATCTGCATACATGCCTTTTTCTTAGCTCAAGTCTTACACTTTCCTTCAACCAGCCTTGGAAGTTTATGCTCTATTCTTAGAGAGCAATAATTTTGTTCTACCTGTAACTGCTTTGCTGAGGGTCAGAGGCAACCTTTGGAAACCACAGTGACTTAATTTCAGTGCAATCATTTTAATGCAGTATTTGGGAGAAATCATACAAATGGATGAAATTATCAGCATGATTGCCTTCTCCCATGGATAGACAGTACCAGTTTCATCAAAATTTACTCCTTTGCCTGGAAGCTGGCTAAGTCTCTTTCAAAAATAATTGTATACACTCTGATTTCAGAAAGATTAAAATGGAAAAAAACAATGCATCTTAGAAACAGAGGGATTGTAGTATACACCATAGTCCTCATGAAGTTCCCCAAGATCAGGTCTCCACCAGTCTTTCCATCCCAGTCACTTCCTGCTGCTCACCTTGTGCATCACACACCATGAATGCACCATGTTGTTTGAAATTCCCTCCTTACACACCAAACCCAGTGGGGCCTTAAGTTTTCTTTTCCTTGCTGTTCTTTCTGCCAGAATGTTGTTGTTTACCTGACAGACATGGACTCATCTTTTGAGGCCACAGTCACACATTACTTCCTCTCAAGAGCCTTTACTGCTCCTCCTATGTTTGGTGCCTCATCTCCAGGGTCCAGTTACTCCCAGTATCACTTCTGTAGGAGCATTTAATACATTGTGAATTTATTGCGAATTCACTTATCTGTCTCCCTTCATTATTCTGTTAGCTTCTCTATTGTCAACATTTAGTCTAGAGCTCAGAACGGACTGATTCTCAACAAATATCGGATGGGGAAACCCCTAATACCTTAGAGCTGATGAAACACTAGAATACTGTACAAATAAAGACCTGAGCTGGTGCTTCTCCTTTAAGTGAGCCTTGGGCTTTATGGTATCAAAACCATATTGTTCACTTGAAAAAAGTCATTCTTAAATAATGCTGGTATTTCTAATGAGTAGATAGAACAAGTAACTGAAATGTTCAATTTTCTTTTTTTTAATAACAATGTACAAAAATAACCAAAGATGATTATGCAGAAAGTTGTGGCAGATTTGAATAACTTTATTCACTTTCCAAAAAATAGCCAATTTTTGTGGACACTTGATTTCTTAATCTCATGTACCACGAAGCTGGCGAATTTCTAACGTCTAAATAATTTGACCATGGTTATGTTTTTGAACTCTACATTACACAACCACAGTTAAATGTGCACAGTACCTTCCTGTTCCTTCTTACTAGAATTTGAATAAATTCCTGTCAAGAAATCCTGTCAATGTATATGGTTCTAATGATCAGTTTTCAAAGTAGCTCATTTAGAAAATGTGAAATGAGGAACAAAGTCTTCCGCTCTTGTCTCATAATGTGATTTCATACACTGAGTGTATGTTCTTGCATGATGAGCAAATGATTGTCATCCCCAAAAGTCTCAAGGGACACAGATGTCATCTTAATAAAGAAATTAAAAGGTACATCTTTTCATGAGAAACCATGTAAATTCTTGACCTGTCGCAGAAAATAGTTCTCTAATTGGTTTTGTGTGGTGGTGCAGCAGAATCATTTTCCCTAGATGTCACCCCAGCAAAGCACCACTGTACATCATTGTCAGCAGCTAGTGAAATCTTCCTAATAAGAGCGGGGATATGAACATGTGGCCATCCTCATAAACTACAAAGTTGACTCATATTTCACTCTCCCAACTGGTATTTTCAGCTTGAGATTAAAAAAAAAAAAAAAATCCTATTGAAAAACAAGCTAAACAAAGAGATTAAAAGCATCTAATTATGAAAATTGTTAAAATTCAAATTTGTCTCATTTTTTTTGGAGACAGGTTCTCCCTCTGTCACTCAGGCTGGAGTGCAGTAGCATAATCATAATTCACTGCAGCTCTAAATTTCTGGGCTCATGTGATCCCCCACCTTGGATTCCTGAGTAGCTGGGACACAGGTGTGTGCCTCCACACCTGGCTAATTTTTTTACAGATTTTTTTTGTAGAGATGGGGTGTCCCTAGGTTGCCTAGGTTGGTCTTGAAGTCTTGACCTCAAGTGATCCTCTGGCCTTGATTATATTTATTTTGTATGGGACATTTCTATGCCAAGCAGCCAATTCTCATGGACATCTCTTTGTATAGCACCAAATATCTGAAATGAAAACATCAAAATTCAATTTATAATGATCCAGCTGTCAAAACTTCTTGTTTGACCTTAGGGTGAATGACTGAATTTTTAAAAATGCATTTACCAGCGTACTTTGAATTATGTAGCTCTACCTTCCTAAGGAATTAATTTTAAAGGAAGTGGAAAAGCTACTGAGGTGATAAAGGCTCTTGTGTAGGTTATACAGGAATGCTAGAGTTAATATTGTAAGGCCAGTTAGCTCCTAAAAAGGGAAGAGAATGAAATGATTGGCAAGGAAAATGTCAGAAATTTTGACCCGACTTCAAATTTACTGCATCTAAGAATGATTTATATTGTATTTTTTTGCAGATATGGATCCCATTTTGACATTTATATTTTAGACAAATGGAAACTCTGAAATTCTTTAAATCAATATTTCATATTAACTGCTGACAGCATTCTCTTCTCTTTGGAAAACATGGCAAAGGGTGTTGTTTTTACCTTGTGATCTTTGTAAACTAGGTAACATGCCTGCTGACACTGGCCATTCATTTACATAAAATCACATGGGAGCAAAAGTTAATTTTGCTGCAAGAATACACAGCCTTTAGAATACCTTTTCAGAAGATTTCCTTTGTTAAGAAATTTAAATTCATTTTATGAATGTATATGAGTTTTCCTAACTGTCTGATTAAAGATCACAAAGAAACTCTGGTTTTGCATCTCACATTAGCAGATGGTGGACAGATGGTTTAAATTAATATTAATTTTGGAAAACTTAGCTTAAATTGTTTATACTGAAGATTAAAAGTTGGAAAGCCAGCTAACATCTCCAGGGTTATTAGTACTTCCAAACCCACTTGAAAAGTAAAATTCAGAAAATCAAAACGTCTTCTTCTAAAGCAATTCACATCTCAATCAAAAAGATAGTAGGTAAAATACAAAGCCTTGATGTTGAAGGACACTGAAATAAGAATGAGAAGGAAAAAATACAGATCCTAGAGTGAATAGAGCCCTGAAAGGAGTGAGATTAGATCTACAAACAAATGAAGCTAATCAGTACTGATTTTCATAAAGAACCAATATACAAATAACTGCTTATATTTTTTAAAAAGCAATATATTAGTAATTGGTTGCTAACATGAACCATTTTGTTCACACTCAACTTTTATTCCTTTTATCTGAAATTAACCTCATTGTTTTTTCCCAGGCCTTCATTCCCAAAGGGGTGGGGATAGGAGAGAGGAGGAAACAGAGAGAGAGAGAGAGAATGAGAATGAATGTGTGTATTTGTAATTATTATAGACAAAACAAAAAATGTAACATGCATACAGCCTCTA
The DNA here is from genome assembly GCA_004027715.1 of Plecturocebus donacophilus. Classification (NCBI taxonomy): domain Eukaryota; kingdom Metazoa; phylum Chordata; class Mammalia; order Primates; family Pitheciidae; genus Plecturocebus; species Plecturocebus donacophilus. The sequence goes on along the minus strand of PVKP010000976.1, from coordinate 120,583 downwards.
CTTCAGTAGGCCCAATAACAGGTAGCTCATGATGTCATGTCTGAGTATCTGACCAGAATGAATAGCCACTTCTAGCTTTACTTGCATTCCTAGATCCACTCACATTATTGAATTAATCAAGGGGAAAATGAGTGAATAAAATTCAAGTCATCGAGTCATTTTTAGAAAATAAATTATAGCACATGTATATTCATATATATTAAAAATTTAAGTTGTGTTTCAAAATTGTGAAACAAAAACATATTCATCTGTTTCTAGGATTAGGTTGAAAATTATTTCAAAACTCTATTTGAAATCTCTTGCACCAAATTGAATTAAATTTCTGTGATGCCATTTCAGTTACCATAAATAACAAGTGAGAAATTGTTCTGCTAACAAAGCAACACACACATACACACACAGGAATAATGACATGAAGACAATAAATAAGTAGATGTTAAAGTTTTTATGATCATCTAAAGTTTATGCCTGTTCTCTACAGGAAAAACATTAAATGTCATTATTGAATACTATCTGCTTAGTATTTCTAATTAGAAGGAATCTTAAAACAGCACTCTAGTGAGAAGACAAAGAATAGTGCATGGGGAGTAAATTCTTACCAACGGTCTGCCACTGAAAATGGCATCATGATCTTGACCATTAACCTCTCTTGACTTTCTTCACCTTTATCAACTGAGAGATGCAGAGGGTAAACTAGCAATTCTCCAAGATCTCTGCCAATTTTGAGACAGCCCATAGTATGACTGTTCCTCAAAGTGCCTCATTATAAGAATCACTCGAGGACCTTATCAAAAAGGACACTTGTAGGACCCCCTCCAAGCCTTTTGAATCAGAATCTTGCAGGAATCTATTTTTCACAAGCATCCCAAGTTTTTAAATTCATAAGTTTGGGCAACACTGATATGTGAAAAAGGCAAATGTCATCACCTCAAGGAGCCCTTGTTGATAACTCCAGGCAGACTAAAGCAAACTCCGCTTTCTGCTTCCCGTATGCTGTGTTCCACCTCTGCCATGGCACAATTCATAGGGATGCAGTGATTTCTCTACATCATTGTATCTCTAGAGGAGAGGGATACAACCAAGTGTCTGGATCTTAATAAATGTGGTGAATGAATTTCTGAAGGAATGGATGTATGGATGTGTTCTAGTTTGGAATCCTGTGTCAGTCACGAGTCAGTATGTGACTTTGAATATGTTATCAAATCTCCCTCATCCATAAAAATAAAAATTCTGGCATTTGTAGATTTTTGCAGGTGTTGACATTTATTTGTGAGTACTTGCTACATATAGTATGGTCATTTATTTGAGTTAAAATTATTGTATTTGAACAAAACTGAGATGACACCTAAGTATGAAAAAGCTCTTTATGAAGTATATACTCAGAAATGGAATGACATGTTGCCAATTTGTTTTCTATTTTACTGAGGGAAAAATATGAGGAGTATTTAAGTCAAGGGATTATGAGAATATTTAAAGGATATTTAAAATGTTCGGGTACTTTAGTTAAAATAAAAATTTGAAGAGTAAGCCATCTTTTGAAAGGTTAGTAAGAACTTCAGGATATTTAACTTCACATTTCTAGAATGTTTTCCACCATCTTCCATTTTCAAAGGAAACATGTAGTGTGCCTTTGAATGAAATGAATTTTTATTAGACTTTGTGCCTTAATTACTGGGATTTTCCTAATTTTGATTAAAATACTTTTAAACTTGTGATGTTTATTTCTGTTTTATTAACAAATGAACTCATATTCTTTCTCTTTTTTTTTTTAGGAAAGTACATAACATTTATCCTGGACCCCTTCCAGTACCAGCTAGTGATAAAAAATCAGAAACAATTAAGCTTTAGAGTATTTTCTGATGAATTAGTAGGTAAAGCATTTAGCATCAGTCAGTTGCAAAAAAATCATGACATGAATGATGAGCTTCACCTCTGCTATCAATTTTTGCAAGGCAAATCTTTGGACATACTCTTGGAAAGCATGATGCAGAATCTAAAACAAGTGTTTGAATCCCAGCTATTAAAAACCACAAGTTGGGACACAGTACAATTGTATGTATTCTGCAGCTCAATAATATTTGATATCACATTTACAACTATATATGGAAAAGTTCTTGTTTGTGACAACAACAAATTTATTAATGAGCTAAGAGATGATTTTTTAAAATTTGATGACAAGTTCACATATTTAGTATCTGACATACCCATTGAGCTTCTAGGAAATATCAAGTCTATTAGGAAGAAAATTATAAAATGCTTGTCATCAGAAAACTTAGCCAAGATGCAAGGATGGTCAGAAATTTTACAAAGGAGGCAAGATGTCCTAGAGAAATACTATGTGCACGAGGACCTTGAAATAGGAGGTAAGAACTTCTGAATGAGTACTTGCCTAAAACAAAATAATTTACAATAGACCTTTGAAATAAAAAGACAAAATGACGACCTTGAAATTTTTTTATGCTCTTTCTAATTGGCTAATGATAAAATGTTTTACTCTGATACTACCCTCTGTGATAATTGATTTTTTTTTTTTTGCTGAGGTGGTAAAACAAGATACTTAATGGTGATAATGAGAAAGAGTATAACTAAGCAGCATTTACTCCTCTTATCTCATCCACCACCACCCCGCCCCCCCATACACATTACATTTTAAACTATTCTCATTAAGCAGAAAATTAGACTTCAGAAGCCTATTGGTTCTCATTAGCATGCACTGATCCTTGGCTGGGTCTGTGTCCTAACATCTTTTAATTAGCACACTGCAAATCTAATCAGTGTAATAAACGCTATTAATCTTCCTTTTCACTTATTTTCTCCCAGCACATCATTTAGGCTTTCTCTGGGCCTCTGTGGCAAACACTATTCCAACTATGTTCTGGGCAATGTATTATCTTCTGCGGCACCCAGAAGCTATGGCAGCAGTGCGTGACGAAATTGACCGTTTGCTGCAGTCAACAGGTCAAAAGAAAGAGTCTGGATTTCCCATCTACCTCACCAGAGAACAATTGGACAGCCTGATCTGCCTAGGTAATTTATTTTTATCTGTTATGAAGAGAAGAAGGTACCTCTCTGCAAACTCAGTTTATCACTCATAGCTGTTTACCAAGAGGTAGAGGACACAGCTGCCTAATTGACATAATAACACCCATTTACATCAATTATAAATTATGTAGTTTATAGCTGTAGATACTTTCATTGCATGTAAACATTAAGGCCTAGGTAATTAACTATGCAATGTATGCAAAAGGCTAAACCAAAGCTTTGCAACTATTTGAAAAAAAAGTTTATGCCTATTAAATCATTTGATTCTGAGCATCTGTTGATGTGCTAATGCTTTCCAAACACTGCTGCACTATCTTGTCAAGAAGTATTTCGGGACTGAAAAAGAAAGTATTGCAAAAGGCACCCTGTGTGCGAGTTGTATTTCTTCCCCTAAATGATGTCTATATTTTCAAACACAGGTTAGTGTTTTATGGAGTGTGTGATTCTCAAAAATATAGAAAAAATGTTTTCCACTGGAAGTTAATGATTTAAACACACAAAAAAAAAAAAAGGAAAAGAAAGGAAGGAAAAGATAGAAAAGAAGGAGGGAGGAAGGGAAGGAAGGGAGAAAGGGAGCAAAAGAAAAGAAAAAGCAGCAACTACAAACTATTTCTGTGAAACGCTGATATTTTATAACGTATTCACTGACTCATGAGATATGCATGGTCACTATTTCAAGTATGTTTGAGGTTGATAGTGACTAAGGTTTTTTTCTATTTCTACATAGGCCTGTACCTCAATAACTGGAGCTTTTGATTGCAGCAGATTTCGTTCCCTTTTACTACTTTGAGAAGGCTGTTCACTACCGTTACCTGATTGAATGTCTACTGCCAAAGTTAAATTCCATCCCAATGAGTTATTCCCTATCCCTTCTGTATTGACATTTCATCTTGCGGTATCCTTTAGGGTATAATATTCCAAGTCTCTTTGGACAAATGCAGGAACAAGTGTTTACATGTGTCTGTTTCTTCACTCCTTTGACAATGTAGACAAGTATTTTAGCCTATGTTGGTCTCAATATTTTATCTTTTAAAAGTATGTTCCAGGGTCTTTGATGGGAACTTTCAGGAGCAAAAGTCCTCCCAGGTTTGATCAGTGTTCACAGTCAGTGGGCATTGAGAAAAAATAGCCCAGGAGTTCTAGAGATTGTCCTCACTTCTCAGGTTAAGTCCCATTGAGACAATGCCTGAAAGCATGCCTTATACTAGCAGTCAGTTAGGAAAAATGTGTTGCCTTGTAGTTTGTGTTTTTAGCATAGGTTATCAAATAAATTTTATATTTTCTTTAAAAAATCTCAACATTACTAAAATACAAATATTCTTTTATTTTTGTTTGCAGAATTATTGGGGAACAAATACATAAAATTTGTGCAAAATTTTGGATAGTTGCTCCACTTGGATAAACAGTATTTTCTGGCAGATTTTTTAATTTCTATGAAGATCTACTTTGCATTTCCCGTATATTCAGACAGTTTCCTTTGCATTTTATGAATAAGATGATGCATACTGGGAAGTAAGGCAAATACACCTCAAAGAATATGTGTTTGTATTCTGTATAGTTATTACTCTTAAAAAACTTAGTTGTAATTCACCAACTCTCTTTTTTACTCTCAACTTTTTGCTATTAAAAGAAAAGATCATTTTAAAATTTCAGTATTAAAGCAGAAACATTTAAATTTATTAGACTAGAAGAAATGGTAGATTCCAGAACTATAATTTGAGTCCATTTAAGCCCATAGCTAGAGCTAGAGATTTTCACTCTTGGATCCCTCATGAATTTACAAGTCTCCTATCATTAACAAATGAATAAAAACAACAAAAATCCCAAGCAAGTTTAGATCCACCTGGATAAAGGCAGTACCTTCAGCAGCCCGGATGGTTCATCACGACCTCGGTTACCAGCAGAGGCCAGTGTTGTTCATTACGAAAATTTAAAATGATGGGGCCGAACATGATCTAAAAAATAGTGTGTATTTTTTTTCTTTCACAAGGTAGAAGGTTTTATGCAGATTAAACATATATGAATTAGTTACACAACAAATAACTTCTACCAATGGTCATAGCTCAGTTGTATTTCTCTATATCAAAAGAGCATGAACTATATATGTGCAAGGGCAAGACTTAACACAATTAAATGTTTACCACGTGCCACATGGTATGACTCTGTGTGCTTATCCTTCTTGTCTTAAAAAAAAAAAGAGTTCTATGTATTTTAAATGCAATGTCTTCAAAAACATCTTAAACTTTTATTATTATAAGAAGAAAAAATATAACGATATGACTGCTGTACTTTTTACCAGGAAGGAGAATTTTGATACCATTACAGCAAAGAGAAAAGAAATCCTTCTTTTTACAGAAATTTTGCATGTCAGCACACTTTGATTATAAAGCAGGATTGAGAAGGAATGTTAGACTGCCAAAGTCTGTTTAAGTAATTCAAAGCAATCATCTGCTGTAAGAGGTTATGATAGATTTGCCCTTTTTTCAATACTCTTGAGAATGTCTCTTCAAAACCATTCTACTCTTATTTTAGGCAAAGAAAACACAATTCTTTATTTTTATGTATCTTATTAAGATTATGCTTATCATGACCTCACTAAAACATTTTATCTATTAATAATTAGTTAAGATTGCTATAATTAAATTTAAATGAAAATTTAAAGTAAGTTAGTAGATATAATGAGGTTTCAGAAACTGTTACTTGGAAATTAAATCTCAATAGGAAAAATTGCTGATAGAATGGAAGTTTGAGAAGCTCTGAGAGAAAAGTAAGAATTTTTCAGTTATTCCAGAAAAAAAAAATCTGAGGTAGAGGTAGGATTTAGAACTGCAGGTTTTAGATATAGGGAAAAGAAAAGTATAAAAGATAATTCAGAGAGACAAAGATGAGAAAAAAAGATAATGCAAGGAGTAAAAGCTCTCAAACTTGGAATTTTGATAAACCAATTTCAAATAAGCTTAATGAATACCACCTCTTAATGGTTTACTTGAATAACATAGATAAATAACTTAATACAGTGGCACACAGTATAGGCTCAATAAATGTTATCTGTTGTTATCACCAAAATGACATTTAACCTCTGTGATGTCCCCATATGGTTTATATTGTTTTCTCATTTGCAATTATTTATGAACATCATACTCAAGTCTACCTTACTTTATAGCAGTGCTCTTTCTATGACCCACCAGTGAAAAGAGCAAACATACTCAAGTAAGAATGAAAGGCAACTGCTGCATGGCTCAGGTGAATTGCAGATGCCTAATGTTGTTCAGTACATATTCCCAAATTGAGAAAAATTTCAAACATGGTCCACTTGAGGGATATTAAAGTAAAGGGAGATCCCTTAAAACTGGAACTGGACAAAATCTGTAATAGTTTTTTTAAAAGGAGAATATTATAAATTATAACTCTAGAAGTATGAGCTTGCAGAGTCCACACTGAAATTCAGTGGAAGATTTTGAAGGTGATTGTGAGTATTGGTGCGTGAGGGGAATACAGAAAGGAAAAAAATTAAGGTCCTTCAATAATAAATAATAATGATTGTTGGATGCAATCTATGTTATATATATTAGTGATCTCAATATCAAAGCAATCTTATAGACATTGTTTCATATCATCTTCACCAAGATACTCTGGAGGACAGTGACAGCTGTTATTTTGTCACTTTTACAGATAAGAAAATTCTCAGGGTGCTAAATACTTTGTCTAATATCATGAAGATAATACAGAAGAAAGGCAGGTCTTTAACTCAGGTTTTCTGACCAGGCCCATGCTTTTCCCCTCAGGCCTGTCTGATACCAGAGCCCTGGAGATCTTTTTTCATTATCCCAACTGAAAGGGGAGAGGAATTCTTCGTATCTCAAGTCTACAAAGCCAGCCATGATGCACATGGCCAATATCAGGCAACATGGTCCAGAGGATCATACAGTTGGCTCAGTTTTTAGCTTTATGATAAGATATTATGAATAATATTAATAATTATTATTTGAATATGTGCCAGCCACTGTGTTGTGTTTTATATATATTAGGTTCTTTAATTCTCAAGTATTATTATTTTTGTTCAATTATTAAATAATGAGGTTCAGTAACATTACTTAACTAACTCAAGTCATACAACTAGATAGTGGCAGAACCAGAAGTTGATGCCAGATCTAACTTTAATGCCTACCCATAATGACTGTCGCTTCAGACAAAAATTCTCTAGAAATGGACTGGAGACTTTGACCACTATTTTTTATAAGATATATATTACTGATTCTCAAATGCAGTTGTGTTTGAAGGTAAGGGTAGAACTAGAAGTGCACATTAGAATCTTGTGGGTATTTTTTTTTAACAAAAATGAACTTTTTACTTTAGAATAGTTTTAGATTTACAGAAAAGTTACAAAGATAGTAGAGAGCATTTCTGTATACCACCCCCCGACAGTATCCCTTGTGAACATTTTACATTAGTGTGGTATATTTGTAAAGATTATCAGTGTTATTTTGGAAAAGCTCATTCAAATGTTATAAAATAATTGTGTATTTGAAAGCTTAAAAGTTTACGTAATTCAGGTAATAGTGAAGTTTAAAAACATCCTCTCTTCTGATGAGGATTTACAGAAGATATAGCTTCATTTAGGAACTTCTAACTGGAGGAAGTGGGTGAAGCATCTTCCACAAAGAGATACATCAGAAACCTAGTGACGTAAATTTTATATGTAATATAAGGAAACAGAAGATAAAAAGTGAAAAATACTGATTTCGATGTTCATCAGATTTTCAACTCAGCACAAAGCTAAGGTAGTTAGATAACATAATGAATGCTGGAAACAGAATCTGAAAGGATTGAAAAGCAACTTTAATTAAAATGCAAATTACTGTATTTAGATCTAAATATCAACTTTGTAAGAATAGGATGAGAAACTTGTGATTCTGCAGAAAAGGGTTTAAAGCAATGGTTTTCAGCTTTGATTGCTCATTGGAACCACCTGGGAAGTTTTAACCACTTGGAATACCCGGCCCCACCCTTAAAGATTCTGATTGCATTGGTCTGGGGTGCAGGCTGATGGCTTTAAAAGCTCCCTAGGTGATTCTAATGTGCAGCCAAGATTCAAAGCCTCTAATTGAAAGGTTTTAGTTAATACAGTGGTTTCTATTCTATGAGACTGGAATGGGGCATTTATTTTTTTAAACAATACCAGGTGATTCTAATGGGCATCCAGGGTTGGTGATAATCTCTGGAATATCAGAAAGTTTAAAACAATAGTGATATTATTTCAAAAATCTGTTGCTCATCTGCCTCAGAAAATAGTAATAGAAGCATGGTGTCTAGGAACAGAAATTAATAATTCTCTATTCAACTAAAATAGTACATACCTAGTTCTGCCAAATATTAAGAGGCACATTGACTAATTAAATTCATCCAGCATGGCAAAGGCTGAACACCATATCATCTCTGACACACAATTAAAAAATGGTATGATAGTTGTCTTTACATATTTTGAAAGGGTTGTTACCTGGAAGAATGATTAGACATTTTTGGCCTGTGTGTTTTATAAAGGGTGGAAATTAAAAGGAGGAAAATTTCACCTCAGTATGAAAAATAGCTTTCTACTAAAATGGGCTTTCTGAATGCCATCATTGGAGTTATCCAATTAGAAAGTGTGTAGTATCAAATTACCAAGGGAGTAGATTTTAAGTGTTCTCATCACAAATAACTGATCAGTATGTGAGATAATTGCATATGTTAATCATTTGACTTAACCATTCCAAAATGTCTGCATATTTCCAAACATCAAGTTGTACACCATAAATATATATGATTTTTATTTGTTGATTTAAAATAAATAAATGCAATTGTGCCATATCTTCAGTAGAATCTTGTGAGCATTCCTGTTTATGTGTATCTTCCAACTTTGAACTTCCTAGATTGCATTGTCCATGAAGGCTAAGTCCGTGTGCTGTGTTCCTTCTTCACACCAGCTGCAGTGGCCCAGTGCTCTGAGCAGAGTAGGGCCTTAACAGACATTTATGGGATATATGAATGCTGAATTTACATGTCTGTATTTCAGCAGTGAACCAAACAGTGTGTCTAAGATGCAGAGTGAAGACAGGCATTTATACCAATTCAGATTTATTTTTAACCTTACTTAAGATATACAGTTGTTGAGCCAAGGATTAATGATTTTGCCTCTCAAATTATATGATTATCACAATTTCTTATTTACCTTCTCAGCTGTCTTGAAGACAGTTATGTAGAAATGCATGCGCGCGCACACACACACACACACACACACACACATCATGAGCCTCACTTCATTTCATCATACCTTCCAGAGCACACCACCTCCATATCCATCACCTCTCCCCCTTTTACAGCCACCTTCTTTTTAATATTGCCCAGTGTTCAGCCCCAGTCACTGCGGCAGGGCCTGGCTGTTCATTTCACTCCATCCATTGCTGCTATCCACTGATCACCATGGCTAATCAGATGGCATGCCAGCCTGCACCAATCATTAAGATGACCCAGATTAACAGCCTGGCCATGTCACAGTACATCCATTCCGCATATACAGACAGGGCCTAAGTGTGAGGCAGAAACCCGGATGTCCTTATTTGTTTTTGTGTTGTAACATGCATTATTGATTGTCATGAGCTGCTTTAGTGCCTTAAATCTACAAACGAGTCATCCGTCCCTTATTACAACCAGAATTGAAAACCGAGATCAAAAGAGAAAATGTATATGCTTTTTTTAACCATATTTTTTTCGTTTGTTATTTTCCTTCACAGTTGTATTGTAAAATATTTTAACTCAAGACATTCCCTGGCATTTCACTTAGAAGGGATACTTAATCAGAACAGTTTTGTATCCTGAAAAGAGAAAGAAGCCTTCCCTAGCCTGGTGAAGAACATAGTGCATGCTCTGAATTGTGAGTTCATAGAGGGAATTTTGTAATCCAATTTCCTAGCATATACCAGTCAATAAACTCAGTTCTTAATAACTCACAGGCAGCCTTATCTTAATCACAGTTGCAGTTGTTGGCACCTTGCAGTGCCTGGTGTGAATTTTAGCCCAAAATACTTGCATTCTTGATGGCCATTTTTCAACAATGCATTCTAATAATTAGAGTCCTATTACCTGCTAAATGTTAGTATAAATTAACAATCCATTATGCACAATAAGTTTTATAAAACATTTACAGATAGAGATCATCTTTAATTAAAATTAACTTCCATATGAAAGCCAAGTGCACTAATGATTCACAATGACCTGTTATTACCTGCAGTCCCCTGTTTTGGCTGGATGATTGACAGCTTGCTGTTTGGCTACCATGTTGAATTTCAGCTGACAAGACTTTTCATTTTAACTCAATTTGCCCGCTTATCACAAGCTGGTGGCAGGCCAGACCCAAGTCACCCAGCTTTGCCTCAGCAGCTTGCTCTAGTTCTCATTAGTACGCATTTATTCAGTGGAAATTGGAAGACAAATGCTTGAAGGCATGTGAACTAAGTATAGCAAATTAGGTTTAAAGACTGAATATTTATAAGTATATGGAAAGTTTTTTTTTTTTTAATTCTAGAGCGAATAGAGAACTGAGTGCTAGCTTTGGTATAAAAGAAATGAAGATAGAAGGAGGAAGATTCTAAGAATAACAATACTATAAGCTTTTCCTTTCCATTTTGGAAACATGTAAAATCTCTCTGACAACACCTTATCAAATAAAAACCTGGCTTCTCTTTCATGGAGTGCTTGCACAAAGAAGTTTAGCACCTCATGTGTGAGAAGGGGGAAAAAATGAGGGTCATGTTCATTTGTTGCTTGGTTATCCCTTGGTATGTTTTAAATTGCCTTGTTTGTTCGGCACTAGCACAGAAACAGATGTTGCTCTACCGTGCAGGATAATTTACTGTACCTCCTGGTGCAGCATGGAAGTCCTCCCAGGGCCCAGCTGGTCTGTCAGTGGCACTGGCTGGTGTCTGCTCAACTATGACAACTACAAGTAGAGGCTGCAATTTTTTTATTGTGCAGTTGTCATTCTTCTCAACGTATAGCTCTGCCTGCATTCGTACTGGGGCTGGTGGAAAAGCTGCTGGCTTTTGTGTCTGGATGTTATTCTGCAGAGCCACGTAAGCTCTACTCTCCATTGTTGATAATAACGCAACTCATTACTTTTGTCATCTAATGATTATCGGCATGATCGCTCAGAGCGAGAGCCAACCTCATCTTGCATACATAACTGGTACTGGAAGGTAAAACAGATTTGTCACTTACGATCTGACCGCTAAGCCACACTTTGCGCTCGATTATTGTGATTAACTTCTGCATAAGATATGCTTGCCCAATTGTCATTTGTGATACTGTGGTGGGCGCAAGCTGCCATGCTTCCTGAGAGCACATCAGCCAATCAGATGTGACCATGTTATTCGGACTATTACATGCCTGCTCTGTCACAGCAGCCACCCCACAATTATTTTGCTTTTGTGTTTCTTCTTCCCACACCCCTACTGGACTTGTTGGGTGAACAGCACTGCTACATATGTCAGCTACCATTTCACACCACAAGCTAAAATGATGCTGTGCTATTGTTGCTCCAACAGAGCCAGCAGCAGTATATGGGAGGCCAACCCTTGCTTTTCAGCACAGAAATGTTGGTCCTTGGTGTCCTGCCAGCTGAAATCCATCGTGTCAGGTGCCTTGTGGCTATCTGCAGTAGAGCCCATGTTCCAAAACCAAAGTTCTTTTCTGGCCTCATCACCAACAAACCGATTTGACTCTGCCTGATTATAATAACGAAGGCAGTCCAAGAGAATATGCACAGCCTCACTGTACGTCACATTGAATCACCACACTGGCCACACAAAGCTGACCGCAGCCTCATTTCTTTAGACAAATGCATGCTTAAGGAAAAACCTCCTGGGAGAAAGCACCCAAAGCTACTTGATAGCCCTATGCAGCCTGTGCATAGGTTTAAATTTTACTGAAATAACATTTATTTTTATTTTTGGCTGATGAAAGCCCTCACGGATGGGCCTGCCTTTAATAATCTAATAATTGGGTACTCTGTGTTTCAGAGCTTTGCTGAACACTGAGAAACTGGGCCGTGTGTGTGTGATTTCTAAATTGCAAGCCTAAACACAACCATTTGTTATCATGTGAAGGGGGAAAAACTCCATTTGGAGCTTTTTTTTTTCTTCACATTGCTGATTAGAGAGAATCAAGCTTTATATTCTAGGACCCATTCACGCTGGTGGAAACATAGTCAGTTTTGATTATGAAGAGAGAGACGCAGACCTAGACAGGAGCTACACGCTGATATGCATGCTATCAGAATGATTTATGCAAATTATGCATATTATTCCCAAAGGAATTCCTCCTCAAACTGCCAGGATAAATTGCCGGAAATTAGCCATAAAATCTGTCATGCTAGGAGCAAAAGGTGAAGGCCACTGGGAAAGCAAGGACATTTGGCTTCTGGAATCTTCCAGGATATGATGGTGCCTGTTATTCTCCCTGGATGCCGAGGAAAATATGGTTTTCTTCTGAATCCTCTAAAAGCATTTTCTTTTGAAATTTTTCCAGCAAATGTTGACTCACATTTTATTTACAGCTAGCATTAAAGAAAGTAGGTGTTAAGCTGTCTCAGAAAGCGCTACTACAATTACTTTACTATTAACTGCCTAAGTGGTTATTAAATGGCTAAGCCTGGGTTTAAAGCATCAGAGTTCTAAAGGTTTGTGGAATGACTTACCAGCTGTGTATTTTAACTGGGATATGGTTTTAATTTTAAACATGTATACCCATAACACAACATTCCTCTCTACCAGACCATTCTCTCCTACAAAATCTTAATGACTTTCGGCCCAGGTACAACACAGCTTCCTCCTACCTATGAAATAGCTCCAAGCCTTGCTGGAGCCAGACCGCCAGCCCTGCTCACACTCTGTGCACAGCCACCCTTGGCTCCCTCTTGGTGGATGAAGAAACAGTTTCCTTTTCAATCAAGGCCATTAGTAATGAGCTCTTATTGCAAATTGAGGGCACATTTCAAGAGCAGCCCTATCTTAAAAGCTATCATTTGTTTTTTTTTTCCTTCAGAAAGCACCATTTTTGAAGCTTTACGACTATCCTCCTATTCAACCACCATTCGTTTTGTTGAGGAGGATTTGACTCTCAGTGCAGAGACTGGGGACTTCTGTGTGCGAAAAGGAGACTTGCTAGCCGTCTTTCCTCCAATCTTTCATGGTGACCCTGAAATCTTTGAAGCTCCAGAGGTAAATAAACATCAAGCCTATGATTGCTACTTCTTACATCCTGCAGGCACATTTCTCTTCCATCCCTGTCTCTTCCTCTTGGCACTTTGTTCCAGATGGGATTGAGACAGCTTTATGGCCTCTGTTTTTCCTCCTAATAAGAAGGGTTTCCTCCTTACTGAAGTGTCCCCTAAGGATATCTTTGAAAGGTTTCATGATCTGTAAAGAGAAATACAGTCATGAGACTAAATACTAGTTGCTTCAAATGAAATGGACATTGCACTTTGGCCACTATTATGTTCTGGCCGAAATTGCATTATGCTTGGTGGAGAATTATTGAAAACCATGGAGGGCTAGCTATTGACAGGTGGCTTAGAGAATAAATGATGATAACTATTTTACTAAGTGTTTCCAAAGTGGGGTTGACTGTTCCAAAGTCAAATACTGTCATTGCTGTAGTTAAGCCCATATACTTTTTCACCTCTTATTAAAAGTATGTGCCCCTTCTTGATCAATTAGTATGGCATTATGAACTTGAGATTGTAAAGCTGCTGCTCACGGGTGAAGCTCTGAGGGTAATTGTGTCATCTCCCTGTGTTTTTTTCTAAAGCTGAAGTTAATGAATATCAAAGACTGGAAATTAATCCACCCTGGTTCATCCCTTAATACCACTTCAGAGATTCACCACCTGCATGCAAATTGATTGCAGTCCTATTCTGCCTGCGTTTCTCAGGAAGTAATGTTGCTGTAGCGGTTTTTGTATATAAAATGCTTTTTTTCAAAGGGAAACTTTGCTGCTCTTTTTGAGCAGTTCATAGCTGGACCACCTCTAAATCTAGTTTCTAGGGTAGATGTCTTGCATCTAGATTGGATTACAATATTGTTGAATTTTGAAAATTAATAAGAAGAGAGCAGATTCAAATACAATTAGAAAATTTGAATTTATTTCAGCAGCAAAGGCAAATGACTTAAGTGTAGGGGGAGCATACATATAGTTGCTATCTGTTTCAGAAGGAGGGGCAGTCTATGAATGACAATAACAAATAGATTGTAGAGTATTAGCAAGTGAAGGAACATTCTGCAAACAACAAGCTTTATCTCCACATTTATAAATATCAAGGAACAAAATTATACACATAAATAGATATTCAATAAACAGGGCGAATGAATACCCAATATCCAATATCTGGAAAATATTTTTAATTTTTATTTTTAACCACAATTATGCAATTGTACAATTTATTTAGTATCAACTTATTATTTTCATTATGTGATTATTCCACTAGTCATTAAGTTTACTATTCATGTCGTGATAGTAAAATCAACATTAGTATTATCAAGAAGCAATAAATGTTTACCAGGTTACCACTGTCTTTATGTCACTGTGCTTTGGACTCCTCTTATTTCCTACCCTCATGATGAAAAATACCTTGATTTAGACTTTTAGGAACTTATAAGTCAAAGTTAAAAATCGAAAGTATGCTAATTTATATATATTTTTTATTTTGGAATACTAAATAGCCATGCCCAAACTTTACATATTAAATCAGATAGTAATCAGTAGGGCTTGCCTTATACAAAATCTGTGGCAGAACAAAATTTCAATATTGTGAATACTGATTTAGCATCATTAGGGTAGCTTTAACTTCAGTTGATGAACGCTATTATTTACTAGATTGAATATTAGCCAATTATGCCTAACTAATGTTAAAATTAACTAGCTAATTTATTGTCATGTCATTGTTTTCTTGAAACTCGTTGAGGAATGCTGATAATTCCTGACACAGAAAAAGTGATATAGCTCAGAACCACTTTTATAGACTTTAGAAAGATATTATTCATTCTGTAAACATTTTCTGAGTGACTACCACTGTCAGACAAACCGATTATTCCTTTGATTCTTAACAACTTAATATGGCAGTAAGAAGATGCTATAGATGCTCATAAAACAGATGCCCATCCCAAGCCAAAACACACTGATGGTAAAGAAGAAAGTTCTAGAAAAGTCTGCCATCAGCCATTTGTTGCTGAAAGCATGGTTCAGGAGACTCACATTCATCACTACCTGCCTTTTATATCCAACACACCTTGAATGAGAAGACCAGGCCTCAGATGTCGAGAAGAGGCAATAGGTGTTAGGCCAAAAATATAAGGAAGGCAGATAGAGGGATAGTTATTCTTGGAGGACAGAGAGACAGGAGCCTCAGCAGAACATAGATTCTCCCAGCCCAACAAGGCATGGGTGCAGAATTTCCAAACTCCAAAAGACTCTAAAATTTGGCATTCCAAAGACAGGCCATGGTCTTCCATCATACTTGAGAGCCATTGCATCTGCATCTCCCTATTCCTGGAATGTCCCTCCTTATTTGTGCACCCAGCAGGCTCCAAATTACTTCACAGGAATCACCTAATCACCTCTTTGTTGACAGTGTGCCTGAGTCCCACTTCATTCCTCAAAGAATTTGCCATTGCTCACATTGCTCACATTCAGTTTTCATGGTATAAACTACCCGCTGTGTATACTTTTGTGGTAGGGCATAACACACAGTATTTTGCAATTATTTATTTACTTGTCAGTGCTCCTATATACTGCTGTAAGCTCCAGAAGAGGAAGGACCTCGTCATTTCCACCTCTGTATTCTCAGTGCCTAGCTCACAGGAGGTAGTACACATAAGTTGAATAAATAAGGAGATGCTTGGATAGATAAATGTACTGAAAGTGAGAATATGCTTCAGTTATAATTTTAAATTAGACAGATATTGCACATTCAAATATGTACTGGGCCTAAATAGATCAAATAAAGAAGTGATTTGTGTATAAATATAGCAATACTATTGGGAGTGTTATGAACTGTGACGAAAGGAGATGCCAGGAGACCGCTAAATAGGACCACTGACTTCTTCTAAACTAGCCCTCAGCTCTTGCAAGCATTTAGACCTAGTTTGGTGAAGTCATTTTAATTTTTTACTAAAAAGAACCTGAGAAAATAGACTTTTGAGTGAAGGTTGGAATTTTTAAATATTTGGAAAAATTAAGTTTAAAACACAATACGGGATAAATAAAAGATGTTTTGGGACTTAATTGAGCCAATAAGCTACTAACATGTAACCTCTATATTAAGAATTATTCTTTCCCTGAATATTGGTTGCTTAGCTTATTGTAATGTTAGCCATTCAGGTGACTCTTGTGTATGTGGAAAAACAAATTGCCAAGTGAAATTTAAAAAGAGAACAAACAGAGAAAAACCCCTTCTTAAGTCTCCCTTCCTCTCTTTATAGGTAAAAATACTATCCAACAAAGGCTAGGGAATCTATTAATTGAGAGTGGATAGCTTTTTAAAATTGGTTCAGGGCTGTCCCAAATTTACATGTATTATCAACTAGAATTCATGCAATAGGCTCTCAGGTAATCAGTAGTAAATAGTGATGATTTCTTTTCTAACACAATGCAAGATCCAGAACTGGAGCTAGAAAGCAGCTCAGTAGGGAAGAGCAGATCTGTTAATTGGCTTTCCTAGGTCCACAGATGCTGAGGGATAAAGGGAGACCTGGTGACACTGTGGGGCTTATAGGGGAAAAAGGTCAAACATTGAAGATGGCAATCCATTATAACCACGTAGGTGAAGAAACATGGTGAAATAACAATGCAATTCCAAAGCCTTTGGAATATCCCCCAAAAGCTCTAAAGATGAAAGATCTTGTTTAACCTAATGCAATTCTGCCCTATCTACTTCTTAGAGTTGTAGAGATAATAAAATGATGAATAAATGTGAAAGTCCTTGAAAAAATTCTATATCACTATAAGAATTGTGGTATCAATTATTATTTTCATTATTGCCACTGTTCTTAGAATGACATGACAGATGAGGAAGTACTCTCAATAATTTTTTATCTGTATCACAAAATGGAATAGAGATTGCACCACTAGTAGACTTAAAGGAAACAAACATATATCAATCATTTATTACCCAGAAATCACTCTGATGGATATAGTGAGTGATGCAGAAATAAAAAGTCCTCTTCACCTATAAGCTTGCAGTATAGGGACCCAACCCTGTCGCATAGCTAATTTATCATCATTAGATACTTCCTATTGAGAAAAGGTTTCTGCCATACCAATAAATTGACATTTCATACCTACCATATTGGACTAGCAGTGTGCTGGTAAACCAGGGCTCTGAGCCCTGATTTGTAGTATTTGTCTATTTTCATTGTATAAACTACCCCCTTGGCCAATTTCATGTTATCAATGTGGAGAGCCAAAACACAGAGTCGGGAAGAGATGTGCACACTCTGACAAGCTGGTCAAGCTGTCTGCAGCACACTGCTGATTTGAACCCAAGTCATGAAGATAAAAAGGTACCTCTGTACTCTACCATCTTGCCTCCGGGGGCAACAGTGTAACCCCTTAGCCATCCATTCAAACATTTCTCTTTTTTATTATGAGAAAGTCATATCTTTTATCTAATTTACATTCCCATACCCAAAATTATGCATTGAGTGGATTCAAAACATGATCCTATTGTGTGTCACCTACTTCAGCAAGACCATGTTTTATGCCTTGTAACTTCAATATTTTACATACAGGAAGTGCTTCAAAAAAATCTGTTGAACTGTACTAAACATAGTATTTGGAGAACACAAATTAGCGTGTTATGCAATCTTCCTTTGTCACGAATACCAAAATCTTTTCTCTATCCAGAAAATTGTGTCCTCTATCCAAACTTGATTTCTAGCGCTTCAATATTATACAATTTTCTACTATTTGTAAACACTGAATATTCATCAACTCATCATACTCTACATATTTATTTACTCATTCAATATCTTTGTTTTCTTCAAAAGCTTGAAAATGGTTTTTAAAATATACTTTATTCTCATGTATTTATTCATTAATTCAACAAACATATATGGAACCTCTACTATGGGAATAGCTTTGTGTTCAAGGCTTTAAACATACAGAGATAAATAAGAAAATGTGATTGCTCCAAACTCTTGGGATTTCTTGGCTCTGCCATCTCCTGTAGGTTAGCTCTGTCTTTAGGCTGGGAGCAATTCCAGATATCATAGTCCCAAATGATGAGGTCCAGAGAAGGAAAGGTAATCAACCATTTCTTTTTGTTTTATTTTCTTCACAAGAAGAGAATTTCTCCTAGATGTCCCCATAGGTCCCCATACACTTTTTCCTTGTAGCAATGACCAGATTGTTTCACACATTGTGTGCCAAACCAGTTAGAGAGCCAAACAATGCGATTACCAAGATTAGTGCCTAGACACATTTTATGCAGAAGAACAATGTTGAGGAGTCAACTGCAACAATCATTAGAGGAACAATGGGGAACTCCTGTGTCTTAAACCTTCTCTTGTGATTTTTCTATTCTCATCCATTTAATTGACTCCCCTTAATTGTGAAGTACCATGCTTATTATGTTCACTGTAAAGAATTTCAATCAGCTTGATGAATTCCAAGTTTAAGTTGTTCCAAATGCATGGATATATCCTGAGCTTCCTGAACCTTTGTTCTGTGTCGCTGTAACCCCAGAATCTCAGTGATGAGATTATTATACCCCTTCCCTTTTCAGCTACAACTGACCTATATCCGTAGCAGCTGACACAGGCCCTTCTTAACATTGGTTCCTGTTTAGGTTTTCCATGTCTAGGCAATAAAGCAAAATGCAAATAAATTTTAACTCAAAAATATATTTATGCTCCTATGCCCTTTGAACTTGATGGTAGTCACAGAGATAAAGACAGTGGCCATTTCCCTTTTAGTTTCACAAAATAAACAACCGAATAGGAATTTCTAAGATGTTTACAATGAGGAAATTGAATAGAACGTGATGGAAAGTAAAGGAATGGTGTTACTCTTTGAGTAGAAGTTTGAGGGAACTGAATATAAACCCTAGCTGAAGGTCATGAGTAAGGAGCACTCCTGCATCATGTGTTGGCCTCAGGCCTCTCAGCAGGCAGCACATTCATTTTCACAAAGAGGAATCTGAAAAACACAGTGATTTATGGCTTATGTATGGTATCAGGACAATAAAAAGTCATAATCCAAGCTAAGTTTTCATTTCACATTTGCTAGTTTAACTAGTGGGGCTACAGTGAGAACCTTCCTAACAAATTGCATCATAGCAAAGCTCACTTAAACTGATTTGGGTTAGGCAGGGAGCTCGTGGATAGAGGGCCAGTCTCCTCAGACTGGTCAGTGTGAAGCAGGAAGCAGCAGGACTAAGCTCAGGCAAGCAGACCCGAGCTCCAGAAATGGAAGAAGGTCACCAGGAGAGTTACATTTAATCACTCCATCTCTAGTGACCATTTATGTCAACAAAGGGTGTCCGTGTTCATTTAGCGTAGATTAGATACAGTTTAGATACATCCCAGAACTATGGTAAAATACATGTTTTAAAGGGCTCAGAGTATTCATTATGAGGAATTGAGCAGTTATAAAAGTGTGGATAAATTTTGCCGTTATCATTGTATCCACTTGCAATTTGAGAGGAAATAGGAACTACTCAGAATTTTTCTAAGCTCAAATACTTATCAAAATAAGTGTTCGACATAAATGAGGACAAACCCAATACTTTTAAAGGAAATGGTTCACTGACATTAACAACACTGGTTTTGAGTGAGAAAATTAAATCATTTGTGATGAATTCAGGATCTATCCACATATTGCAAGGTTTTCACTCTAACCTGAAATGCTTTGGATCTGACCTACTTTTTTGCATTTGACTTCGTGTAGTCATATCAAAGTTGTGTGTGAGCAGGTCTAATGCTAATGAGCACCAACTACAGCAAATACTTGGTCATTGTCATGCAAGCCACAGGCATTAATTTAATCAATGGCTTAATTCACCATAGGCTAAAATAAGGTCACTCAGTCCGCTCTAAGAAACTCAAGTGAGAGTTGAACCACAACCGTTTGGCAGCAAGGCAAAATTAAGATAGCAATCCCAACACCCTAAGTAAAGCAGTCCCATGATTTCCTGTAACAAAGTAATATCACCTGTTTATGAAAACATATCAGAAACACCTGCCACGCTAGAGTAAACCCAAAGAGAGCTGATTTTAATGGAACTTTCATAGAAGAAATTCACTACAACATCAAAACACAAACAAGATTGATTTTGTGGCTTAGTTCCTCTCTAGTGCTTTACCTGAATCTTGTTATTTTATATCTGTTTAATCCAAACATCAGCACCAGATCCTAAACTCATAGTTCTCATCCATTAATAGCTGGCGGGGAAGGGAGAAGAGAAACTCAAATTAGGAATCCACAGTTAGGCAGCTCCTGTGGCTAGTTAGGATTCTTCAGTCCTGGGTAACAATGGCAGTCTCACTGGAGTCCTTGCCTTCTCCCCAACATTGGTATAATCAAGTGCCCATGTGTCAGGACCCACCTTAGGGAGGAAAAATAGGAAAAATAGAGATATTGCCACTAAACTTGAGAAACTCAGCTTAGGAGAGAAATAAGAGTTGAGAAAAAACGTCTTACAGCTTTTCATATCTCTTTGATATGGGGGAAATAATTTCCTAGTAGTATTTAAGTTTTTTTAAAGTTCACACCTATTTGCATTCAGTCAAGTTTTTCTGGTGTTTACCTGATTAAAATGAGCTTTCTAAGACAGACAGTGAGAGCTAGCAACTTTTTGGACTTGAACTCAAACTATTTTATGTAAAATGTTAATAATTTTAACACTGTATTCTTCTTTACAGGAGTTTAGGTATGATCGTTTTGTAGAAGATGGTAAGAAGAAAACCACCTTTTTCAAAAGAGGGAAAAAGCTGAAGTGTTACCTAATGCCATTTGGAACTGGAACCACCAAATGTCCAGGCCGATTTTTTGCACTTATGGAAATAAAGCAATTGTTGGTTATACTTTTAACTTATTTTGATTTGGAAATAATTGATGATAAGCCCGTAGGACTAGACTACCGCCGCATGTTGTTTGGCATTCAGTATCCAGATTCTGATGTTTTATTTAGATACAAAGTGAAATCTTAGAGAAGCTAAAAGGAAAGAAAAGAAATCTATCAAAATTAGCCTAAACATCCTAAGTGCTTCTATTTCTTTTTAATTTCTGCAAATGTAATTGCTGTATTTGTTTAAAAAGTGCTGATTTCTATTTGATCTGAGATCAGTCCAGTTTTTACTTAGTCACAAAACCTATTATAATATAAAACAAGATGGTGACATGAAAATGGACATCAAAATCAACTTCAGGATAAGCTCAAAACAGGGATTTTTTGTTTGTTTGTTTTTTAACTTTTCCTGTGATTTTCACCTGTTGTAATAAATGTACCATCCCAGCAATGGATTGGTCACCATGGAATTTAAGTCATTCAAATTATTCTCTAATGTGTGAAAATACACTTTACGAACTATTACAAAATTGTGCTGGGAATGGACACAGTTTAACAAATTCCGAATTCTCACAGAAGAAGGAAATTAAATTTCCATGAGTTACACTGGATGAAAATGTTCCCTTCAAGTATAATATCAATAATACTTATATTTCCAGGGTGTGTGTGCATTAAATGAGTTTCACAGTAGATTAAATGCTTCAATTTCACTTCAATATTTAATCAGGCATAAATGTTCCTTATTATTTTGTATACTGTGGCTCAATAGAACAAAATTTCTTGTTATATAAGACCTTTCAAGTTCAAGTTTGATACTGATAAGATTTAATGTATAAGAAAACACAGAACCTACTATATATTCAGCAATTGCCCTAGACATTAGTATTAGGTTTATTATAGGAGCAAATGTTGAAATCATTACAGCATTGATTATAGCATTTGGCTTTAGTATAAACTATAAAAGTTATGCAAATATTGCAATTAACCCTTTCCTAAATGCTTCCATGTATATAAACTGAGAAGCTAGATGTAGTATTTCATTTTGATGTTTCACCCGTTGGATTTGGAGTTCATGTGTACTATTTTGAATTACAACATCATGTAATGCAGTGTAATTTCATATCACACATGCAGCATTGTGTCAATGATTCAAATATTTTTTTTCAATTGAGACAATATCTGGTTGTGTTGCCCAGGCTGGTCTCAAATCCTGAGCTCAAGTGATCCACCTGCCTTGGCCCCTTGGAAAACTGGACTACAGGCATGTGCCACTAAGCCCAGTGTTTCAAAGCTTCTAATATCAGAGTGCCACATGATTTGCATCTGACATAAATGATGATGCAGTATATAAGCAGGTAAGGCAGATAATAAAGCCCAGTTAATTTGTGCTTCATAAATTTGCTACTGTTTTGAGAAAAGGAAAGTGACTTTAAAAATAACATTACAAAATATCATTCATAATAAGCAAATAAGATAGTCTAGCATTTATTTTCTCCTTTCTGAAGTACATGTTCTGAATGTTCCTTTAGTGAAGGTCTGCTGGTGTAAATTCTATTATTGCTTGATTGAGGATGTCTTTATTTTTACTCTCATTCTTGAAAAATCGTTTTGCTGGATGCACGAATCTAGATTGACAGTTATTTCCTCAGAGCACTTTGAAGATATTACCCGTTCTTAAGGCATCCATTCTTGTTATTGGAAGGATAGCCACTAGTGAGCAATTATTCATTAGGTGGTCTGT
This sequence comes from Plecturocebus donacophilus, assembly GCA_004027715.1. Lineage (NCBI taxonomy): Eukaryota > Metazoa > Chordata > Mammalia > Primates > Pitheciidae > Plecturocebus > Plecturocebus donacophilus. The sequence goes on along the minus strand of PVKP010000976.1, from coordinate 97,703 downwards.
CTCTTCTCTCAGACTACTTTAATGTGTTCTCTTTGTCTTTGATGTTCTTAATTTCTTTCTATTTCTCATGCTCGTATGTCCTGCTCCTTCTTGAGTCTGAGTATGGGTGTCTACCATCAAGTATGGAATCTTCTCAGCCATTCTCTCTGTGAATGTTACTGTTCTCAAACTCTACATTAGGTCCTCTCACTCTACACGCCATATCCTTTGACCTTTTCTCACCACTCCTTTTATCTCGAACTTACGCTCCAGATAATTTCTTTAGATATCTCTTCCAGTTTCTTCTTGGAACTGTATATTTAATCTTCTGTCCAACTCATTCATTGAGTTTGTTTTTTCCTTCTTTTTGTTTTAACTTCAGGTTCATAGGGTTGCATGATCATTTTCCTTATACTCTTTAGTTCATGATACACAATTATAATTGGTTCTAACAAAGACCCTCTGGCTTTATTTACTTATTCTCTTTTGTCCCTAGTCCCCACTTTCATACTCGTTTTTAATATAATAGGCAAATATTCTAATGTGTTTGGTGCACATCTTGGTATGTGGGTGTTTTCATGTAGTATATATTGAGTACCTATTTTCTGTAAGTCATATCTTTTCCAATTTTCTTAAGCTCTGTGATTTTAAAGATATATTCGTATTTCTGTATATACTATATCTAATCTATTGCTTCTAACTGCTGCATAGCATTCCGTAATATACACACGTTATGTTTTAATAATCTAGTTACCCAGTGATGGACACTGTCAATGGGGCAATTATTGTGGGAGAGAGGCCAAAGCAGAATTTAAAAGGCTTTCTGTCACCTATCCTCCCACTACTCTGCCTAACCATCCTCAGCCCTGGGCTGCTAAAACCCTTGTCCCCAACCCCCATCCATCCACACACACACACATTTAGTCCATGATAACTTTAATTCTCCCTAAGATGATCTAAATTTGTTATGTCCCATCCTCAGATCCATCCAATCCTCTCCATTTTGTAGGGTCTCAAAGGTTGATTTTGAGCCAGCGTGTCAGCCTCCAACTTGTCAACCTTCAGGTTTTCCATTCCACTGAGTTTACTAAGTTCAATTATTACATTTTTCAGTTTGAGAATTCCCTTTTGTTCTTCATATATGCTGGTTATTTTTTATAATATCTTGTACCTTTGTCATATATTCAATATCCTTTTTGATTTAACTATGTGAAGCAAACATTTTAGATTTTGTATCTGATATTTCCAAATCTTTGGTGTTTTGTGGATCTAATTCTATCGTTAATGTGTTTATTTTTTCTGTCACTGTTACCTGGGATGGTTTGTTTACTGAACTCATGTTCCTTGTATTTTTATCTCTGGAAAAATGTTTAGACCTAGATTTAAAGTTTATTCCTCAAGAGAAAATTTGTATTTGCATTTGTCAGACTGCTGATATTACTAGCAAACTCAGATCACCCCAAAATTTCAGCTTGATTATCTAGGAGTGGGAAGGAAGGGCTACATAGGTATTGTGGTTTCTAGCCCTAACTCAGGTAGAATGCAACCCTAGCATTAGGAATAGACAGGAGACACTTTTGGGGGTTCATTTGTTTGTTTATTTTTTACCCAGAGCTAAGACTGAGACAGGAAAATACTGACAGTCTTACTCTGTGGAACAAAGTTTCTAGTTCACCTACTAAATATGTTGTCTCTGCAAGTTCTTGATTTTATGCAAAGGCCTTGAATTACACACACACACACACACACACACACACACCCCACACACACAGAGGCATCCCCAATCTGAGCCCTAGGCTTTAGTCCACCACAAAGCATAGTCTGCCCTTTTTGTACTTGGACATCTAGTCCACCATGTTGCCTGAAGTGGAAGTTCTATATTCTTAAATTCCACTTAGTGATACGGTTTTGTGATGTTAAGGCACAGAGAACACAGGAAATTATTTCATTCCAATTTTTGATTAATTTATAATTGGAAATGTATGCTGGAATTTAGAAATGAAAAGTAAGAATAAATAAAATAGTTGAGAAAGATTACATAAAACAAATGAACAGTAGAACCAAAACAAAACATCAGAGTCTTATGACTGAAAATCTACAAGGGTTTTTATGCTTATTTTATCATAAAAAATAATTTGAGTAAAATTTTCTGCAAGTGACTTCTAACTTAACAGTAGAAGTTTAAAACTGTTCAAAGACCAAAGCACAAAATTTATCTAGGTTTTGATCTTAGTATAAAAGAATGGCAATAATTATGTGAACAAGAACTACATGCCCTTAGAATGTGCACTTTTTAACCTGTTAAATTTGCCAATCTTGCAAACTATTATTTACTTGCATTGCATAATTAGATATTCATATTCACATACTCAATTGAGAAAAAGTTAACAAGCCAAGATGACATTTTCTGTAGCACTATTTTAAATTATAATGAGTGATCACATGAAACTCTTTAGTGTTTATCTAAAGCAATTATTACTTACTCTACTTCATTGTGTTTTTCTAAATCAGTGATCATGGATGTTTGAACTTTTTAGCTTAAATGTTTATTTTGTTTATACTACTTGTATAGTAAAATAAATTTAATACATGAAAAACTCTACACAATTTAAAATAGGTAATAATTTGTCAATACTCATGTTTTAAAAATATTTTTAGACAGCGGAGTGCTGTATATTATTAAAACAGCTTTCTGAAATTATTTTTTTAATATTTTTTGATTTTAAAATGACATATATGTAGACTTAGATGAATCAAATTGTCTTAAAAGATGTTAGATAAGAAATGCAAGTAGTTTGCAATCCTAATACTTAATGTTCTTTTATGTATGACCAAAATTTAATAAATTAACTTTTTAAAGCACAGAGGACTGATTATGTCTCTTTATTGTCATACTAGGAACATGTTGGGTAACAGAAGATTTGATTACAGAAGAAAATTGTTAGGAAAATAATTTTGCTCTGTGAATATCTCCTCATCTCCCTTTCCTGCCCCCATACACATATATTCTTACCATCTGATGCTCTCCTAAAAGTACATTAACTATTTCAGAGTATGGTTGGATATATTTTAACTTATTATTAATTTGTAAAATAACAAACTCAAAAAATATCACTAAGTTTTTAAATGTTTATTTTAGGCAGGCTGACCTTGCTAGGTTACAATTCTTAATAATCACTATTAGTATGGAGAGAAGTGTAAGTACAAGGAACAGGAGAGAGTTTTCAGTAGATGTAATCCTTGTCTTCAGCAGATCTCTTCACTGTACCACAGATAATGAATAAAGCTGTGTAAATTTGAATAAATTCTATTTGTTCATAAAACTAAAATACATTGTAAATAAAGCATATACTACAGAATGCTGGTGATGAAAATGAAATGTGGCTCTTTAGTAACTGTACCTACAGTATTAGATCTGTACATTTAGTAACCGTACCTACATCCTCCTAATTAAAAAAATTAACATTGAGAAACATTTGTAAATAACAGATCCTTTAAATGTTTCTGAACTAGGGACACTGGGTTTTTCTCAAAGACACTGGTGTGAGTCACTAACATTTTATAGGAACTGGCCTGAGACTCTGAGAAGTCTGCCAGAAGGTGCTCCTGTTCATTTGAACTAGCCAGCTCAGTATTGTTTATTTGCCACCTGGGATAAATTATGTCATTACATAGATAACCTGTGAAATAATTATCTTTTGCTTTCGACTTTATTCTAGAAAACACTCACAAAAATTTGCAGAACTTTCCAGAATTAGCAGTGATCATGCAAATAATACTGTGTATTTTCTTTTCAGGATGAAAAAACACCCAATGGCTATGCTGCATTTTTTTAAAAAGTGCGTAATACTGTTTACTACTAATTATTCGAAGTATAGTTTATGTTCTCGATTCCTAAATGTGTTGAGACATGATATATTGCAGACTACAAAGAAAGTAAATGTTCATAGATAACAATGATGAAGCATTTGACTTCCCTTATAGCCAATTGTGCTTATAGGAGGAACTAGAGGAATGGAAATCACAGGTAAAGGTGTCGCTATCCAATGAGTCATCAAGTCAAATTTAAACATTTCTAAATATGAAACATATTAGTTGGAGATTCTTATTTGTGTGCAAGAGGATATATACTGCATATAACTTTTGTTTCTAAGAACTAGCCATTGTAGTTAACAAAAATATGTATGTCATTATTGCCTGATGCCAAACCTTTTAATAAGTGTTTTTGTCTTTCGTATTAAAATTATTAAAGTTTCAATGAAATTACTTCAATTCCATAATTCTAAGGACTAATGAGTTTATTTAAAGTTTTATAAATGCCTTTGTTTTGTACATTAAATGGAATACCCTTAAAAGTATTTGCAATCACTTTGAATTTTTTATGAAGTGAAAACTGCATGTAGTAGTACTTCCTTCATATTGAACAATTACACATTTATTTTTAAAAAACTTTTATTTTGAACTAAATTTAGACTTAAAGAAAAGTTACAAACATAGTTTTTATTTTTCAGACTAAAGAATGCTTGCAGAAAATTAAATTAAGAAATGGCCTTAGGACTTAACCAGTTCAAGATTTTAGTTAATCCTTGATCTTTGAGAATAATCATCCACATCAACTACTCCATGGGACAACATGCTGTAAATCATAACCCAGTGGCAGAGATAGTTTCAGTATGTGCACTACCCACATCTTCCATAGGCCAGATAATTGTTTTGCTTTCATGAAGGATAATATTGTAAACTTTTAAGGGAGCTTACTTTTTTGAATAATTACAGAATTTTACTTAAGTTCACTCTCTTAAGAAATCTGCACTTTAAAGAGATGTAGGCCTGATGCTTCTCCCACGGAAATTAAAGTAAGTTATTTAGGCGCAGGTATTAACTGACCCTGCTTTCTGATACAGCTGGCATTGATAGATATTCTTCGTTCTTTCCCAACTCTTCACATTTTTTTGTGGAGGCCTGCTTAGGAAAATCATTTCCTTTCATCAAAATCTTAGATGGAGAGTAGCAGCTCATTCAGCCTGGCATCTGAATTTTGACCGTAGTACTACTGCAGAAATAGATTGCACATGGCAAATGTAGCTGTACTTACTTGATTAGACAATGCATGATTTATTATTTTGACTAGTTAGGTGCAAAAACTGAGTCTCTCATAACCAGAGATTATTTATCTCTTTTCAAAAAGTGGATAAGGATATGTAAAGGAGACATCCTTATACCAAGTTCTTCAGTAATTGCCAGGGCAGGATACATGTATAAAATGAGGATAGGTCATGAAACATTTTTATGTTTAAATTTAAATTTTCGTCTCTAAACACCTCTATTAACATAGCAGATTTGAGTTGCAACCATCCTCCTAATAAAAAAATGAAATCTTTAAGATTGAGGAAACATTTGTAAATAACGGATCCTTTAAATATCTCTGAACTTTATTCTAAAACTTATGAGGAGAAATAATAATTGCTTTATATAACCACTGATACCATTGTAGCATTTGATGAAGATGTTAATTTATGGTTGGTTAGCAGTTTATGGCTGTCATTAGTTTTTCAGTTTGGCCCACATTAGAAATCTATTTTTCTTTTTTATTTTAATCTTAGACAATTATATAAAGATATGGTTATGTTTTATCTAAAATGTATCATTCTTCTATAGCATTTCAAATTATTCACAGATCATAGTTCTTATATGTGCATATATGAATTTAAAAATATAGCAATAAAATGCTTGAAACAGACCATAAATTTCCTTCATATTTTATTGCATCTCTGAATCAGGTTGAGGAGACAAGGGCAACTATGTTCTTTGGGAAAGAATTAACTCTTTCCCAAGCTGGGAAGGAGAATGATAACACACTGTGCATAATTAAAGCCAATTCCCCATCAAAGCATGGTGGTGACTTGTGAGCCTTGTCCATCATATACGTAGTGGGGTTGGAGGTGGTGAGGATTGATAACTGCCAAATCCTCTTTTCCTCTGCAGTCTACCCTTCCTAACCCATTCGTTTCTCTTTCAGAGCTCTCTAACCTGTATTTCTGTACTGCCCAAATCAGAGAAAAGTGGAGAGGAGAAAGAAGGAAAATTCAGACACACACATTCTAGTATGCTTGATAATTTTGCAATAGTTCAGAAACATTCTCCTGGATTTGTTAAGGCGAGTAATTTAGAAAAATAGGTAGAATTTAACCCAAATCAAACCTCAGGGAAGGCAGCAGTTTGCTTGCAGCGTGAGGAAGCGAGGAGCTCTTTGGAGTTTAAAATCGGGGAGCTTTCGCGGATGCCTGGGGTTTGGTGCGGCTGCGGGGTGTCTCTCACAAGCCTGGCAGCTATGTGTGAACCCACATGTCTGCTGCCATACAGGGGACCGAGCCACCCTCGAAGGACAGTTTGAGGCAGAGCCCCTGAAGTTCACTTTTTGTCCCACGGAACTTGAAGGTTGAAGGGCCAGTAGTGGCAGCAAACGCTGGTCCAGGGGAAGCTGGGAGAGCGGGGGTGCTCTGCCGGTCCCCAGTCCCTCCGGGAGCACAGCGCGAGCAAAACAGCGCAGTGGGTGCGAGAGATGCGTGACCGTCATTTGGTCTGTCCGCACCCTAGGGCTGCTGGACCTGCTAGAAGGCGGCCTCTTCCCTCCTCCGGTCCTTCAAAGTCCCCAGCACAAACGACTCTCCTTGGTTGGGAAAACGAGCTCCTGGTTATCCCATGCAGCCCTGTTGACTGAAACCTTGGTTCTAAACGCCAAATGATCAGAAGAGCCAGGGATTTGCCGGGCGAAAAAGACTCTCACCTTAAGAATTGTTTCTACCCTTAAACTGAAGTTACTGGCTCCTTATTTTTCTGTTTCCCTCCTTCCATCTACTGTGTCTAAAGTTTGATTTAAAAGGCCGAGTTTAAATAAACCTGCAGCTCATTGGCTTGGCAAATCCAGAGACTCTCGAGTTGTAAAATGCCAACGCAAAGCGCGCAGGAGACGGGCTCATTTACTTTGCCCACGTTACAATAAATGTTAATTGATGTAAAAAGTTGCTTGGCACGTGGGTGATTTAGTCTTACCTGCATTTTAATCGAAAGAAAACCTATTTGTGTTTCTGATGTTCAGGTTTTGCAATTTAATTGTGTTTAAAGGCACCTTTGCGTAGCTGCCCCCTTCCGCTCCTCCTTTCCATCTGAACCACGTTTTCATGAAAGGTTTCACTGCGGAGCCTCACCTGACCAGGATTCATTACCTCCTGCCTTCCATGAACACACTTTCAGGTTTCCACTCGTTTCTTGCTCCTCCCCGCAGGGCCGCCAGGATGTGCTGCGAGCCGGGAAGTGAACTCATGATTATTTTTCAAAGTCTGGGAAGTGTATTATCCTTTTTTCTAGTGGTAATTAGTTACCATAGCATCTAATACGTAAATGTGCCCAGAGCACACCATTAACAGTTAAACGGAGGATTCAATTTAACACATGATTATACCTTTCATAAGTCATTACATTGGAAAAGTCAGTGCCAGTCATGCTGGAGCAATCGCAAGGTCGGGGCCGCGTGGAAAGGTTCGGTTTCGGCATGTTAGGCGAAGAGTGCCAGTTCGTGGAGAAGGGATTTCTGTGAGCCTCGGCCCTCCCTATTGGACTGCCGGCTGTAAGGATGGGTGGTGGGTGCGATAGGAGGGAGAGGAATTTCAGCGAAACACAGGGTCTTGGAGGGGTTGCCCAGCTGCGGGGACTGGTGAGGGCATTGCAGAGCGCGGCCGGGTGCGCGCGCGCGCACACACACACCACGGGGAGAAAGAAGGAGGGGTAACTAGAGAGCTCTTCGAAGATGATCATTTGCTGGTCCAGCAGTGGTACGTGCAAAGCTGACGCTTCTGTTGGTACTCAGTGTCAAGCTGGCGATGGGACCCTCAGTGAGAATAAAAAGCCAAGTGCGACTCTGGGGTTTTTGCTTAGCATCATCTGTCCACTCTCAGCTCTGTAAGGAACACGAGCAACGGGATCGGACTGGTGGGAATGGGTGTGCCTGAGAGAAGCACCCCAAGGCATGGTGGGTGCCAGAGCAAGCTCAGAGGTGGCCAAGATACCTTGCACCCTGGCACATGCTGCAGTCTTAGGGACCAGGCTGTCTGCTCTGGCTCAAGGACACTTTTGCAAGACCACACTGATTCCCCTGGTGCTCCATCTCCCATTTCCGACATGTGTGCTCCCTGCTGGACAGACAGCTGGGGCCAGTGGTGTGTGAGCTAAGGTTTCAGACTAGGCCAAAACTCAAGGCTCAAACCCCAGAAAGAAAGTGACCCCAGGGCTTTATCGGGAGTGGAAAGAGTTTTCCTTCCAAATCCCTGGCTTCCTTCTCTTAAAGCTGCTGCTGAAAACCCTTTAGAAAGGTTGGAATTAGGGCAGGGAGGATCACCTAAGTAAACCACAGAAAACTCCTCTCCTGTTTCTTTCAGATGTTCCATGTTTATTGCTAAAACCACAGGCTGGCCAATTTCTAGATTTGGAAAGAGAGTTGATTTGTTTAAAATTATCAAAATGAAAATAAATGTTAATAAGCCTAATACATTAAATAATTATGGCTATTTCTCTGACATTTGAATTTATCCTCAGTATATTCCTATTCCCACCCCCATCCATTTCAAGTCTCCTTCAGGACTAAGATTGAAGGCTGAGTGATTAAAGAGAGGAGGATTCTCATTTCTTTATTCTTTTCCCTAAAGTTCGAGATGCGTTATTCTGTAAAATTTTTAATAATAGTTAAACTGTACAAAGGCTGCAGAGGAAGTATTTCAAAAAGGCCTTCTAATAATGAGAAATATTAAGCAGTAAATCTTGCAGCAAATGTGTCCCCTACAATATTAATATGCAAAAGGAAAAAAAAAAATCTGACTGGTGGTGGCTGTGGTTAATTCCTAATCAGAATGATGGACAGCAGGCCCAGAACAATACAAACTAATGGCTGTGTTGCTGATCACTTTACCCCTTGATTAAAGACACCCAATTATGGCGCAGAACAGTGTCGTAATTATGTTTCTTAATCACATCCAGGAGGTTTAATTGCCTTAACGATGTGTTTCATTAAATGAATTTAGGTATTATAGTCGACAGTTTTCATACACAGTTGTTTTCAAATTAACATAATATTAGACATCGTCATGGAAATTGTTTTAATAATCATAATTAGACGCACCCAGGCTTTGTCTGGTAAATGCTGAGAGACGGGTCAGCTCCTGCCTGGGGGCCGCCCTGGTCTCCCTCCTTCTGCCCCCACTCCTAGTCTGGGAGGGCTCCAGCTTCAAGGCCTTTTGCTGTTATGTTTTCTGAAAAGTTACAAGTTCTGATTAATCTTTTTTGATGGCAAGTGGAGCAGAAAATATCCTCCCTCACCCCCCACTAAGTTTGATGGCATTTAGGGATATCTTTATGAGAGGAAGCTATACAGACAAAAATGCATTCAGCATACTGGGTACAGAGGAAACATCTAACTTCTGCACCACCACTACTACTATCTCTGCACCCTGCGCCACAGTAAAAAAATCACACCTTCTATATTTCAGGGCAACGTAAAGATCAAAATATAAGTCTAGACAGTCATTCTTTAACAGAGTCAATGCCCAAATCAATGCAAACACGGAAGCTAAAAGTCAGTCTCATCATCAAGCAACACTAGTAAGTTCTGATAATCTCTATGGGCATTATGCTTATATAATTCAACCTAGTTAATTCTTTTTATCACAGAAACGTAGAAAGCCACAATCAAATCAGCACTCAGAGAATCCAAGTCCATTTTTTTTTCCTTGGCCTTCAGGCATTTGGAGGTAGAAATTTTGATGACAAACTCTTTAAGAAACTTTACCCTCTTTGACGGGCCTTGGCATGGTTAACAGCACCATACAAGCGGGAAAAGATTTCCAGGGAGAATGTGGCCTTCAAAGTTCATGCCAGTAGCCAGAAACTTTGAATCTCTTCTGGGTTTCACCACTGACCCCATTCATCTCTCCTCCGTATAACAAGTAAACAAATAAACTAGGGCTACTTCTAATTGAGCATCCTTGCAAAAACTTCAGTTCCACCTTCTCTGAAACTCCTTTCTTTTTTGTTACCTTTCAAGCAAAGAGTAACACAGAAGAGAGGTGATTGCTCCTTTCACAAAGCACAGCATAATAAAATATTTGATCAAAATATTTTAATAAAGATTCTTTCTGACATAGATACACATACAAATGGTCGTACATAGCTGTCATAGTCTGATTGACCTATTTAATATATATATCATTCTTTACACATCCGAAACCCGCCAACAGATCCATCACAGCTCCCAACTCACCATCCAACCTGACAAACTGAATTTGTATTATCTGCAAGGAGTGGAAAATAGCAGGACTCCATTTTTAAAAAAGATTTTCTTGATTTTCATAGGACGGAAAGGCAGGCAAACAGCCATGCAAAACTAAAACTGAAAGCTCACTTTGGGTAAATAGCTTCTTGTTCTTCCTTAGTTTTATTTCTTTTTAAATTTTATTTTTTTTTAGAAAAATAACAAAGGATTTCACACCATAGGCAAATCAAACCAGTCTTTTAACTTAAATAATTCTCCACAGTTAAAATAACTTATATATGTACATATATATTAAAAGCAATTAAATTAGACCTTTTAAAAATGCACAGCACAGCCTGGAAAAATATTTGCTTAGCATGTTCTTACGTATAGGATCTATTGCTGTGATGTTTTTCCCTTTTGGAATGCAAAGGAGTCCCCTTTCATAAAAGAGATCAATTCATTCATCAATTAAGAATACACCTTTCCTGTAATTTTTGGACTGAAGCAATTTATTAAAGCTCAATTTAAATACAGGGATGATGCAACTGAAAATATCCAGGTGACCTTTCATAAACCTAAGCAGCTCAGATACATCAGTATTTCTCTTCATACTTATTGGCAAATAAACCTTTAAACACTTGGCACACACAGTATAAGTAATCTATAAAACAATTTTAGAGGCATTAAAAGAATCTGCACATAAGACCCATGACCTTAACACATGATAAATACTGTTGACGTGAAAGGGTCATTGAAGAATAACAAATAAATACCATAAATTGTTAATACATCATTGTAGAGTAGAAAGTAACAAGGTGCACATAAATATTTTTAAATGCAATTCTTTCAGCCACAGTCAGTTTTTCTATATCACTCTCGCCAAAACTTTGAGCATTTTCACAGGATTAAAGTTCAGAGACAATAAAAAATACAAGTCTTTCATAGCATCATGTCTCTCGCGCGCGCGCTCTCACTCTCTGGGTTTCTCCCCCCTCACTTAAGTCAACATTTCAAGTTTTCTCCTGGCTCAGAATCAAAATTTATTTTCAAGTGCCCTTTCTGATTTGTCTGAATGAATATTCCATCTCTCATGCTACCCAACCCCTAAGTCCTCCTCTCCCCCTCAACACTAGCCAAATTCACAATTATTAGTAAGATTAGTATTTTGCCATTCCAACACTCTCCAGGCTTAATAACCGAGCACTACTTCTCAACTTATTTTTCACCTTTAAGGAAGATTCCACTTCCTCGCGGTCTAGGCTGCCACCAAAGTTGACACTTTTAGAAAAAAAGACATCCATACTCCATCCCAATTCCACCTCCCTCCTCCCTCCCTCCCCACCCCAAAGACCGAGATTCTGGGGATGTCGAGGCTAAAAGTCCCGTTTTGTCTCTGACACTACTCCTCAGTTCTTGCCTCTGCTTTGTTTGCTCTGCAAGTATTTCACAACCACGAGAGGACCAAAATAAAGGGGGTGGGGAGCAGCATTTCGCTTTCCTCTAGCTTTTGGGTCGGTCTGGTGTTTTTCGGGGGTGTGTTTAAGGCTTCTCCGTGCACTGTTTGCAGAGGCTGGAGGAGACGCTGTTGAACAGGGCGCACTTCTCCGGGCAGGCGGCGGCCGGGGGCAGCCCGGCGCTGAACGGGTAGCCGGCCGCCTGCTCGTAGGCGCCCAGCGCCGGGTGCAGGGCGGCTGCGGCTGCGGCTGCAGCCGCGGAGCTGGGCAGGGAGGCAGCCGAGATGGCCTGGCCCTGGTTGAGGTAGGCGACGAGGCGCCGCATCTCCTCCAGGGCCTGCGCCTGCATGAGGATGTAGTTCTTGGCGAGCAGCAGCGTGGCGATCTTGGAGAGCTTCCGCACCGAGGGGCTGTGCGCGTAGGGGATCACCGCGCGCAGCTCGTCCAGCGCGTCGTTCAGGTCGTGCATCCGCCGGCGCTCTCGGGCATTAATGTTAAGCCGAAGCGCCTTTTGCTCTTTGGATTTCTTGCCGCCGCCGCCGCCGCCGCCACTCCCGCCGCCGCCGCCGCCCAGGCCCCCCGGGGGGACGCTGGCGCCGCCGTGGAGGTGGGCGTTGGAGCAGCCCTCGGCCGGCTTCGCGCCGCCGCCTCCCGCGCCCGGGGAGGCCCGCGGGTCGGCCACTCCGGCCCGCAGCACCAGCTCGCAGCGACCGTCGCTGTCGTCGTCGGGGCTCTGCTCGCCGCCGCTGCTCTCGGCCACCGAGCCCCGGCTCGCGCTTTCGCCGTATTTGAGGCAGAGGGCGGCCCCGGCCGGTAGGCTGCTCAGGGTAGGGTCGCCCCCAACGCCGGCTGAGCCTCCGAGCAGCCCGGGGACGCCGCCGCCGCCGCCGCTTCCCGCGCTCCCGCCTCCAGGCGGCGGCAGCAGCAGCCCTGCCCCCTCGGGGTCGGCGGGCTCGAAGCAGCCCAGGGGCGACGAGGAGGAGGACGCCGGGCGCTCCCGAGGCGGCGGCGCCAGGGACAAGTCCATGCCCGGGGGCGTGGAGCGGAAGGCCGCTTCCGAGCGCTTGGCGGCGGAGGCGCCCAGGCTCTTGTGCAGGAAGAGGTCGTCTTCGCCCGCGGCCGCCGCGCCGAGGTGCAGCCCGCGCTCCATGGTCCCGCGCCGGCGCGCAGCCCGGGCAGCCGCCTCGGCTCCGGAGTCAGGCGGCCCCACAGACGCGCGCGAGCCGGGCCCCGGAGCTGGTGCGCGCGTCGGTCCTCGTGCTGCCGGCGGCCCTCGCCCCTTCTTTCTTTTTCTTTTTCGCCTTCCCCCGCGCTCGCCGCCTCCTCTTCTTCTTCTTCTTCGTCTCCAGCCGACGGTGCTGGCTGCTGGGGCTCACCATGGGCCGCGGCCCCGCATGGTGGGAGGGTGGGCGCGGAGGGAGTGGAGCCGCCGCCGCCGCTCTGAGCCCAGCCCCGCGCCTCCTCTCCGCACCGTTTATCTTGCTCGGATTCACCTTCAGGAGATTTCCGGACCCATCAAGCAGCCGCCGCCACAGACGGGGGAGTCTTTTACATCATTAGCTCTGAGGAGGTTATTATGAAGACTCGCCTGTTGGGACAGCGCTTTCCACCCAATCAGGTTAACGTTTTAATTAATAGGATTAAAACGGTAACAAACAATCGCAGGCGCTATCTGGCCGCGAGTCTGAATAGTTTCATCTCCCAGGTCTGAAGACAGGCAGCAGCTAGAGCTTTATAAAAGGCGCCTGCTCCATTATTCTGCCTGCCATCTGTATACACAGCTCAGCGCATATGTTTGCAAGGCGCTGGGTCCTGTTAGTAACCCAACAACTGCCTTTAGCTTGACATGTGTGGCGACTTTCACTCATCAATGAGCACACTAAAAGCCCTACTTAGAGCCGAGGATGTTCTTTGCTCCTTCAGCAAATTGCAGATCGGCGGCGAAGCCTGGGAGTCCTGTGGAAAGCAGACGCCCCCACCCACCGCACCCCACCCCCCACTGCCCTTCCCGCGCCACTGCTGTCTCAGCCTGTGCTGAATTACCCTTCCGGGCGAGAATTATATTCCAGCCCTGTTCCTAGGATGACTGGGTCTGGACTTGGACATGAGACTTTCCGAGAGAAGGTGGTGTCCCAGCTGGCTTGCCCAAAATTCACTCTAGACTTTCAGCTAGTCAGAGAGGGAAGCAGTCGTCCCCCCGAACACTCTGCCTCATTTCCACACCCCCTACTGCCCATTACCTACCCAGACTGGAAAAGGAAGAAAGACAGAAAAAAAGCAAAATGAAGAGCAAGTGATCATGCATTCCATTTTTTTTAAAGTGGGGTGGGAGTGATTTTGCAGTGGTCTCCAAACGACTGTTACAGTGATGGTGATTATCAAGTACACGATTTCCTAAAGAACAAAACAAAACAAAACAAAACTGGTTTCTCAAACTTTCCTTAAGATGAAAATCTGATTGTTTCAAAAGAGTCAACTTCACCAGGAGTCAAATCCGCTCCCACCCAAGGGAGGCATTTATGCATATTTATTTACCCGGAAGCTATTTAAGGACATCTGGATCAGCCTCGGTTGTTCTAAGAGGGTTCAGGAAGGGAGAATGTGAAAACAAGTGCTCCTCTCCGGATGGGCAATGGTACACGCGGTCGTCTCGCTGCTGAGTCCAGTCTCTGGGTACATGGTATTTAGCAGCTGGTTTTCATCCTTATGACATAAGTAAAAACAATATTTCCCAACACCTTCCAATAACTCTTTCTTATATGGCAGAATTACTGAAGACTGTGCAGTTTTTGGTTTCTCTGGTTTCATTAAAAACCTTTTAATTGTGGCTTTCAGAGCTGGCCCCAGGTGTTGGACTCTTTTCATTACATTTTGCTCTAATGTGATGAAATTCTAATTCTCTCCTTACCATATGGTTAAATTTCCCCACTGAGAATTAGTTGAAAAAGGAGAAATAATCTATTAATCTCTGTAATAGATTCACAAATGAGGTCCGCCACAGAACCTGTTTTTGAACGGTAATATCAGAACAGTTGGGCACCTGATTTCATAAAGGAAGGGGGAGGGCGACACAGAAATGTCTGTATTTTCACCTGTAAAGGCTGAAAAGGGACCCAGCAGTATCTTTCCATAATAATTCCCTGAGATCCAATCTTCAGGGGGCACAGATACTACGTAGACGTCGGTTTCCTAAGCTGCTTTGGATGTCCTGGCACCTGAAGACAGAAAGATCAGGCGGGTCTGCGGGAGGCTGTTGTGCCTGGGACCGAGGCGGGGGTCCTGCAGGCTTGAGCGGTCCCACGGGGCTCGTCGGGGACCCTGAGGCTTGTTTCTGTGCAGGGCGGCCCCTCGCTCACAGCACCCCTCCCACGCCCCTCCCCGGCGTTCGCAGCTGCTAACCTCTCCCTTTAGAAAGCTAAAGACCGCTGGTGTTACGTTTTTCAGTTATCAGCTTTGTTTTCACTGGGATCATAAACAAATGTGCTCTCTAAACATAGGTGGGTCATAAATGCATGACGCTGACTTATCAGAGTCCTTGGGTCACTTTCGGGAGGACGGAGGCTGACAAGGTCTCGGCTGGGCAGGGTGGAGACACATCTCGGGGTGTCTGACTTATTTCCCCAGCTAGCTTGCCCTTTTTGTGGGCTAGCCCCTGTCGACGGGCGCCTGGATCCCTGCTGGCCCGACGTGGACTTTTGAAGGGCGAAGGATCGGTCCTGCCTGGGACTGGTGGGGGCGCCGTGCGAGGCTGTGAGCCGCAGAGCCGGGTTCGCAGAGCAGGGGCGACACTGAGGGCGGCAAAGGCCTCGCCGCCTCAGCTAGACCCAGGATCTCAGCAGGACCTTTGCCTTTCGCCCTCATCAGACAACAAACCCTTGAGCGCACCTGGTGACCCTTCCCCGTCCCCGTCTCCACGATCTACCACCTCCCTCCTCTCCCTGGCCATCCAGACTTCTGGAACAAACTTTTGCACAACTTTATGTTACTCGGTAGGAGCCAAAATCCTCTTCCTTTTGTAATTCAAGAAAATCTCCCTAGTCTCCCCGGAGGAGGTGACTGCTTAATAGTCGCTGAACACTCTGCTTTGGAAAATGGCCGAAGAATTTATGGAAGCTCTAAATATGGGCCTTATAACAACCGTTGGGGAATGGTCTTTGAGGTTTATGCACTCGTAAACTTTTGCTGATTGCTTCTGGGAAGTCGTCAGACACTTAACACTGCATTTATCTTACAGGGCAATGAAAACACCTCTGCCTGGTGTCTGGTTACTTGCTTTACTCGTCAGCCCTAAGTCACGGCCTCGGCTCCCTCTCCTCCACTGGGTGGGAGCCCGCCGCCTGGTTTCGGCCGGCGGAGGGGTGACTGGCCGCTGGAGCTCCGGCAATCTGTGAGCTCGAACTTGGCTCCGCCAAGAAGTGAGCAAAGATCCGGGCTCCTGATGGAACTGGCAAGTTGGAAGAGTGGCAAAGGAGAAGCCATCATGAGCTCTTTTGGCTTGCACGGGCAGAAAGGGTGGGAAATCAGGCCACGGAGAAATCCTCTGATCACAGGTGACATCTTAGAATGAAACTACGGAAGGAAAGTCCTCTGACTCTGCAGTTCCACAGAGGGTCACTGAGTTACCAAAGCAGTTGGGAAACAGAGGCAGGGCACAGCCCCCATTCTGCCCGCAGCAGGAGTGCGGGGGGCAGCTCGGGGAACTTCGTGGGCTGAGCGGGCAGTGGGCGCCGTCCCGGAGGAGCACCCGGCCCAGTGCCCCTGGTTCTGGACTGATTGGCTCATCGAGGCCGGTTGGCCAAAGCATTCAGAAAGAGAGCATTCTCGGCTGGTTGTCGGATACCAAATTATAAACGCCAGAGCATCTTGATAAAGATGAATACCGTTTTGTTACCGCGGGAGGGAACACACCTACTGCTTTGAAAGGATTTTAAAACATTCAGCAAGCAGCACAGCATTGAAATTAGTGCATTGAGCTGCAGACCAAACTAATTTCTAGGTACTATTTAAATTTCTTTATGATTATCTTAATATTTGCTTGAAATTTGAGATAGGAACCCAAATAAAATCAGAACGGAGCACAGTCTACTCTAAAGGGCAAAGCAAGGCGTTCCTCTCTGTTATTTTTATAGCCCTGATAGTCTATTGCTTCACTAGATTGCAAAGTCAGAAGTCCGGATTTGGGTCGCTATGTGTGTTTTCTGAGAAGGAAAATTGTCTCTCTGTGTGTTTCAATTCATCTCTTTCAGAACATTTTAAAAAGTAAAAAAGTTTGGCAAAAATGACAACTTTTGCTTGAGAACAGCTCTGGAAAAGCGAATCCACTGAGAGCTGTGGGAATTCTCCGCCAGCTGCGCTTCCCCAGCAGAGGAGGATTCCGACCCGGAAGATCGCTTCTGGTCCCCAACGCGGACACCCCAGGTGGACCTTCCCCCTAAAACTGCCCGGGGGATGAGGTTTCAGTGCCCTCCACTGCAGGATCCAAGGCGCAGCAGCGGGGCGCGACCCCAGCGCTCCAAGCCTAGCGTTCTTGGCAGCTCTCCAGGCCCCACTCGGAGGCGCACTGACCTTGAAGTTGCACTTGCCTCGCTCACCCGGAGCTGCCTGGTGGCGCTTGGGTCCGCTGGAGACCGCGCAGCTGAGGGGGCTGGGTGTGGGGTTCACCACCTGCGCTCCCGCAGGATTTGGAGCACGGATCTATTCGGAGGCAGAGAGATTCTAGCTCAGCGAGCCCCGGAGGTCAAGCCTTTCGGCGTCGTTTTGTCTTCTGTGTGTATGACTTCATCCTCTTCGCCAAGTCCTACAAAGCTCACTGCGGAGGGACTGGGTCCACTTGTGGGGGCTCATATCGTCTCAGACATCACTGACGAAGTCATCTGAGGAGGACAGCTAGGGTGCCGACCCTGGGGGACTAGCGCGAGCTGGCCTGTTCCTGGCGGTGCGCCAAGGGCCCCCCGTCTTGCTGTTCCCCCAAGTTGCTTGGCAGTTCTAAAAACTCGACTGCAGAAAAGTTGAAACTTGTTTATATAAAGTTCTTTAGAAAAGATTTTCCTTGTTTGTGTCTATTTTACAGAAAAGACGTTGGTCCTCACTACTGTTTGGTGACGAGTTAGCCTAAATATGAACAGACCTTGAAGAGAAACCTGCCCCGGGAGGCAGCTTTTCCAGCGCGAGGTGCACCTACAGGTCCCAGAGCCCACCGCGAGGGGCTCGCCTGGCTCCTGCGTGTTCTTTCCCCACCTTGGCTGCTTTGAAGGCCAGTGGACCATACAGTGAGCCAATAACATGGCGCCTGCATTATCGCTGCTGAAATCCCAGAGAAAAATGTAGGCTATCCGGTGGAGAAAGAGCAAAACTAGTGTAAAGAGTTTATGAGGGGTTCATAACCGCCTCGGCTACTTGGGACAACTCCTGCATTCAACTGTCCTCCCTAGGGGCTTATTTGTGTCGCACGCGTCTCTCTCCTGGAATCTTATCATTATGGAATATTAAACATTTGGAAAAGTTTTAAAGATTAAACTTGTTCTAGCAAAAAAATGGTAAACACTGTTACGGATTGCCTGGCGTGCACGAATGAAGGAAAGAAAAACGGAAAATCAGCTCGGCTTTGGGAATTTAAGCGTTGCGATTTAAAACCCACAGCGCCATCTCCTGGTAACGAGGAGAATATAGCGATGGATGACTGCTGAAATGCTGACTATGAAATGCTCAAATCAGAGAAATGCCTCAAAAATTATTTCAGTGATAGGTTGATTATGATTACAAAACATGATCTGACATGGACATTTGTTATCATTAAAAGTTATCAGACGCAATACTGGAAGCTAATTATTTGTAAATAGAAGTTTGTATATTTATACATACATGTATTTTATAGATTTCGATACTTATGCTGCTAATTTACCATAAAAATATGATTATAGAATTTATCATAAATACATACTTTTATAAAACAGTTCTCTTTGTTACTTTTTGTGGATGACACTACCATATATGGTAGAGAAGGAATAATAGGATGTGGTGATGCATGGAAACATAAAATCTCCTAGTTCCTCATTGCATTTTACTAGTCAACATTCGTAAATACTTTAGACTCATTTGTCTTAATAACTGCTCACTTCATCTAAGTCTTCTTATCATGCAATCTTATGGAATGTCTTAATTGTCTTTATGTTAAGACATCATGACAAGAATGTCTTAACATTGTTCAGACATTCTGACCTTGAAATATCATCTGAAGTTAAATTATTTTCCAAAAGTTTAATGCACATAATAGAATCATGAATATCTAATACTGTTGTGATTAAAATGTTTCTGAAGTTTTTTTTTTAAGCTTTGCTCCCTTTTTAAAATAAGACTGAAACACATTAAAACTTAAGAGATGATATCCCTATTAAAAACATTTCTCCTCTATGATCCTATACACAGGCCAGCTGCTTGAAATACAAATAAAAGTAGATATGCTTTTGTAGTGTACAAAATATTATGAATATCCTTCAAAATTGTAGATCAAACAGACAAATGTAAACATCAGTTGAAAGGTTCGGTTTATTTGATTAATTAAAGTGAAGATCTATTCAGCCAAATATTTGGACTCATTTACTCTGTCAATGTAAGAGTTCCTGTTTGAAAGTTGATTATATATAGGAGGAACTAGATAAACAGATGGTTATCTAGAGCACTTTTCACAGTTCCATTTTGAAATTTAACATGGATAAGTTTGATGTCTTCTCAAACATCTTTGATGAGGTCATTTGATCTATTCTAGCAATGCAGTATTATTGCACATCATTACTTTAACTTATGTTTAAGAAACATTTAACTTGGCTTTTTATTTTATTTGAAAACTGTACTGATTAAGTTGTCCACAAGGGACACACAGACACACACACACACACACACGTGTATATGTATATACCTATATATGAGTGTGCTATATTTAGACAGTAATAAGTACATCTTGTGAAAAGGAAATCAACAGCTGCAAGGCATCATGACGAGAGTGTCTTAACACACAAATAACATTTCTCTAATGAAACGTTTCATCCAGTTACCTGACGGCAGCTATCATTTGCTTCCAATGGTATTGGCAGACAAACCAGGCTGCCTATTTATTACAGTGCAGTGCCCACATGGAGAATGGACACTATCATGTGTGTGGTATGGAGACATTAAAGTTAATCTTAAAAGCAACCTAAGAGCCTTCTAGATGTTAGGTATTTAGAAAAAAAAAAAAAATCTCCCACTCCCTCCATGGATGACAAACTGAGATTTTCCCAGAAAGATTGTTTTGCAATACATGTATGGAAACATTCTTACTCCCTTGAGTTGTTCCCACATTTTCGAGAACAATGCTCATGGGGGGAAAAGGCAGGGGAGGGAAGAAAGGGAGGATGAAAGGAAGGCAGGCAGAGGAAAGCAAGTATGTAGACTTGTGGCCAAATAATGTATTTCATGTATTTAGTGAATGTGGAAAGTATTTGTCTCGTAAAGATGCAGTCTGCTTTTCTTTTATAAAAACTTTTTGAGTTATAATTTTTACATATTTCCAACCCTGATTGCACTTCTCTGTGAACTGCCTTAAATAGCTGGAGAAGGTATAGTAGAAATAAAAGATCCCCAGCAGAGTATGTAATCTTGGGCAATTTCCTTGATTCTACGTAGCCTTGGGAGGAGAATGAATCTATTAATCACACCTTTCCTGACTACTTCAGGGTACCTCAGGATATGAATCAAATGAGACGGTGGGAAACCATTGTGTAAACACTAAAATGATATGTGAATTTAACATCAACACTTGTTATTATTATTTTTTTGTTTATTTCATCTAAACCAGTTCAGTCACCTTTCATTATCATTGTTGGTTTGTCATTTATTTGCTTTTTCTATCACAAATTTCAATTATGGGTAGATTTTAGAACATCTTCCCCTGCTTGGACCATGTCTGAGGGTCATGGGGGTAAGAGCCATAGATGTTTTGACTTTTGTTTCCACATCCACAGTGCCCTCACCCACCACGGCCTCTCCCTTCTCCGGCTATGAATATCCCTACTGCTCTTCCTGTGGAGTGCTTGCTCTCCTAAACTGAATGAATGCATTTGTCTCTAGTTTGTTACACAGTGGTCACCATAAGTGTGAACTGACTGAACTAGCCCTATGTGTGTAGAGAAGTGGTCGTGCAGTTGGCTCCAAGTCAGTTCTTATTTGGATAGGTTTCTACCCTTCATGGCAATCTTCTCTCATAATGAGTTCAGATGTATAGAGGGCAGTTTTTAGTTTAGTGACATTTCTTAAATGAATAATTACTTCATTTATTTTTCTTCCTTCCAGATTATTAATACAAAAGCTTTGTGAATCCAGATCTATCCCTGATCTTAGTGTGATATTTGTTTCTTCTTCCCTATGGCTAGATGCATCAATGCTATTATTATTTTCGTTGTTTATGGTCTATCAGGCAGTTTTCAATTCAGATGACAGTGTTCACCTTGAAGAAGCCAATTTGAATTAATTTTTTATAAAAGATTTATGGAGACACTGTATGTCAAAGGTCTAAATTTATTACACATCTTGTCTTCCCTCACCCACTAATTTAGTTATTTTTTTTTTTTATCAAGAAAGGTAATCAGGTTTGTCTGAATTATTTTTTCTTTTTAAACCTCAGCTATTTATTGCCCCCAGTTTCATTATTCTGCAAGTTCTTGAAGATAATTTCTACTTAAATTTTATTATTTTACTAAAATCAAAGTTAAATCAGTTCTATTAGATTGGGAAATACATTTTAAGTAATGAAACCATACATTACTATTTTTATGGAGACAGTTTTTATAGACTTAGAGTGGAAAGTCTTTCTAAGCAGACAAAACCCACGAGGTCACCCAGGAAAAGGACGGCACGTTTACCTACACACAAAACAATTAAAATTCCTGTTCTTTGAGAAAAAGACCACAAACAAAGTTGAAGCACAAATGACCAACTAGGGGAGAATAAACACCTCAAACATACCAAGAGCTTATATAAAACGACAAGAAACTCTGGTACAAAAACAGAAAAATAAAAAATCTAATTGTCCACACAATGGAATAAAAAGATGTTTAAGATCATTAATGAAAAGAAAATATGAATTAAGGTAGTTTTTTAACTAGGCCACATTTTAAAAACATATGCTGAATTATAATGAAAATGGTTGTGGTAAAAATTAGTAAAAAACTGAGAGAAGGTGATTTGGAGTCCAAAATCTAAAAATCCACCCTACAGAATGACATGAGTACATATAGATGTACGGATCAGGATTTTCTTAAATGGCAGAAAATATGAAACAACCTAAATGTTCTTCAGTAAGCCAATGATTAAATAAGTTATAATGCCTCCATTCCACAAAAAGCTGTTATATGAAGAAAATGTGGTATATCTATATATACACTGACCTGGAAAACCATTTCTGATACACAATTAAGTTGAAAAGGAAGATGTGGAATATAACATGGTCATATTTGGTATTGTTTACAGAGAAGTGTGTGTCCCTTTCTGATGTTCAGGATGTTGAATATAGGACGTGGTGGGTCCTCTGGTGCCAAATTCCTGATTTCCTGGGTCTTTTGGTAGGAGGCGTGATCAACCGTGCAGACCACATGGGGGCCAGAAATCTGTATGTCATCTCTGTGAAGGGGGCATCGACGGGTGGCTGAGCAGATCTCCAGCGCTGCTGGCTGGGGGGCCACGCTGATGGTCAGGGTCAGGGAAGGCAAACCAGAGCGCAGAGAGAAGATACCTCCAGCAGCCGAAATCCCACCACGAAGGCATAGCAGAGAAGAGATGGTGTGTTTCTTATTTAGTAGATCATATTGAGATTATAGTAAACAATAAAGGCCAGATGAGTGGTTCTGCCATCCCAGGACCAGTTGTAACATAGACAAACAAACCCACTAAAATTGTTTGCCACACCTTCTCCCCATTTTTAATTTTATGGGAGGATACTTGTAGAAAAAAAAAGTTACTGAACAATTATTGATAACTTTAGTCCCTCTGGTAACTGGGATTGGAAGATCAAGAGTGAGGATTTTCATAAATTACTGTAAACACTTCTACAATAAAGCAGAGGGATTATGAGCAACAGATATTTACTGTCTGTTTTCTATAGGTTTTTGTTTGTTTTTACAATAAAGAAGCTTAAAATAAAATATTAAATAAGTAAAAGTGTTAATATTTCTTCTTGGTCCTTTGCTTCATTATTCATTCTCTATTTAAAAATATTGAAAGTAGTTTTCCTAATTTTAAATACTTGCACTCCACAATTTTATCCATTGTCCTCCAAATTCCACTGCCTAAAATAATTTTCTTTCGTGTTATTTGGGTCAGAAATTTGTTTTAAACTAATCATGACATTAATGAGCAATTTGTTTTGTTTTGGTTTAACCACTGATATCAGCCTTTCTTTACTAGTCATTAAATTTTTGAAGAAAATTTATAACATTAAAATGCAAATTTTAATATTGCAAAATTAGTAACTTTATTGAATTCCAGTAGAGTAACTCACTTTTTACCTTGTAAATTAAGCCATTTTATGTTAATACTTTAGCATGATCACAGAACTACTTTTAAATAGCAGACAAAGTATAGATGATTGTGGAGCAAGAATTCACACTTTGAGCTTTGACAAAATGATTTTGACATTTTATTTTACCCCTTCTATCTCTTTATGTGTGCTTGTGTTTTAATTCGCCCATTCTATCTCCTGGTTCAAAAGTGAAAGTACAGTGGTTTTTGCTTTCGAGGTTACTAAAATTCACACTTTAATCTTTCAGGGACTACTATTTTCCAGTCACACTCAGATGCCAGATTGTCAGCTTTATATCTCAGAAAGCATTCCCCGCAATTCAGGTACAGTAAAGTATCTAGCTTCAGCTAGCCTCTGTGAACTATATAACTTTTATAGTCATTATAAAAAATAATGTATTGAAAAAACTTAAACCTTTTCCAACTCAGGTGACTTTTGATTTAAATGTCTGTGATCTTGGTTATGGTAATCAGTTACGGTGGATTTTTTTTTTCTGAATTAAGTTTGCTGTTTATATTACAAAGTTTAGAAAATATGAAAGTAATGGCAACTCAAAAATGGCCAGTTAGAAAAAATGAAGGGTCTGTAGTTCACATTTTACTATTACTTGCTTTAGATTCACACTTAATACAAGGCCTGGAGAAATTTCCTATTCTTTGTGTCATATTTTTCCTCTTCTATATATTTTTACTTTATTTGGACTGTTACATAGTAAAGTCTAAAATATAGTAAGCCTCACTCTGCTATGATTATTTATTAGAAGCACTTTGTTAGGTGAAATTATGAGAAACAACTTAAGCTATTAACAGTAACATTAGACATTCAGAAAAACAATTAATTATTAAAAGATTTTTAGGAGATTACTTAAAAGTGATGGCACAGGTAACAAATCTCTGTGAATGCTTAACTGCTTAACCTCTATAGACATAAACTCTCGATATATTGTGATCTGAATTTGAAGGAGCTGTGCTGACAGTGTTATTTCCTATGCACACGAATGTAGCTGACAAGATCAATGTGTCCCCTGCAACCCTTAGATGCTCCAACCAGGAATTGCATTTCTTGCTTGCAAGGTGTGTTTCACTACCTGTGGGTTGCTTTGTTACTTAGACTTTGGGCATTAAAATGAAATCACTTCTTGCTCAAATGCAAATGCAAATAGCACCAAGCTATTTTTATATTTGCCAACTGAGCTATTCTGACTCGGACTGTGGTCAAAGCAATTAAGTCATCTTTCATCTGTGGGTAGTTTGATGTGCCAAGACCCAGAAATATCATTCGTGTTGATCATGCTACCATTTAAAAAAAAAAAAAAAAGCAATTTGCATACTACTTAAGCTCAGAGCAACTCTCTTTTTTTTTTTTTTTTGAGTTGTTCTTTTGTTTTTGTATCATCAAGCTCCTTATATTTTCTAGTTACCATTACTGGTGTTGCAGCTTTTTATTTTTTCTGTTAAAAGCATGCTCTTATTTTTTAATTTTTGAAAGATAGAATGAAACAGAAATAAACATGTTGAAAACAATCTCAGACTAAAGTGAAGAGGGAAGCTTTTCTCTGTTTAGTAAATACAGGCACTTTCTGTGGAACTTGATGCTAATTAAGATATGATAACATGATTCTTATATATTGCAGTTTTAAAATCAATCTCTTCTGTCTACTTCTAAGAATAAAAAAATCAAAAGAGCAAAACTTATTCAAGGAGAGACTTGAAGAAATCTGAAAATTGCTAACTTGTTTAATAGAATATCTTAGATGACTGTATGGAAAAAAAGAATCTCCCATATTAAAAGAAGCCTCAAAAGAGGAAATGTATCACAGAGGCTAACAGATGACAATGTATCTCAGAAACCATTGATTGTTAGTGAGTGTGACTCCTAAAAGAGGCGACAGTTTTGTACAATGGATAGGTTTGGGAAGTAAAAGAAAAAGCTGAATGTTCCAGCAATAATTTCTTCAGTCTATTTTTGAAGCGTAACAGTCCTGCAAGGTGAAACTGCTTCAGACCTCATTGTCAGGAGAAAATGTGATGCATCATTTTTATAAGCGTGAACAGGGAGTTGAAAACTCACCTGGAGGAGAAGAGGCAGGAAAACTCCTGCCCCTATGAAGCATGTCAGAGTAATTTTGCAACCTAAATTAAGGCAACTGGTGACAAAACCAATCTAAATATTTCTGCAGTGCATCTATCTGTGCTAACATGATTCTGTTTAGTGCAGTACAATTTAACTCAGTTTGATGAAGAGCAATGCAGTAAATATTCAAGTCGTCTACAGGGCTATCTTCCTTTAAACCATGAGTCTAATCTTATTTCATTTGGAAATAGGTATATAATTAATGTTTTATTTGTGAATTCAGTTGTTTTTAAATAACAAAAAAATTTTTGAGGGTGATGTATTTATCATTGGGAAGCTTTGTATGCTATGGAATTGTGTAATCCAGCTAAAACTATTGACAGTCCATACTACCCTAGATGGTGTCACTGCCACCTAGTGGTAAGTACCTGAATTTGTAGATGTGGTTGTAGCTATAGGCACACTGAGTATGTAGTTAATAACATGATTTTGGTAGCAACAACTATTATATTGGATATAAAAGAAATTTTCTACTAGTGATTGAATGAAGCAACATTTACCTTTTTCTCTATTTCAAGGAAAGACACTTCCTTTTTATCCCAATCTCCCATTCTTCCTCTGTGTATATTCCATTGCCCTTATAATTGCATATAGAGTTTACTTTAGAAAAGAGATAGAAAATAATCATAGACTGCTAAGCTTGTACATTTATTTGGAGTTTACAAAGACACTTATTGCAAAATGGGCCATTAAATAGACAAACAGATACTTCTTAAAATCTCATTTTATAATATAAAAATAGATTTTTATGGATTTTCCATTTGCTCAAATGCATAATGTGATTTCAACACTTCACATCATTGTAATTATTTAAGATTTTTATGGCTTTCTGGTGAATGCCTTTATATATCTTAGCTTTCTCTATTTCGCTGATTGTTATTTTTGTTTTTAACACATCTGCAAACACATTTGAAATTTCATACTCATGTTGAGGTTTCATCTTATTTTTATTGAGAATTTAATTTGCGACTTTGTATAATTACACACTTTGTCTTATGCCTTAAAGAGAGAAAACGTACTTACAGTCATATTCCATGAACCCTATACAGGAACACGGATTGCTCCATTACTTGCCCATTCACATTCCAGAGCAGTAGGTGAAACAAGGGAAACAGATTCAAATGTGTTGCTCAGGAGAAAAACAGGAAATAAAGTGCAAAGCTGGCTAAACCTAGCGTTTTCTTGCATTTCTATTAGGAATTTTAAGAAGTCATGGAACCTGCATTCTGGTTTCATTTTTCTCAATTAAATTGCTTGAACCTTAGACAAGTCTTTTAACCTCTCTGAGCTTCTGTTTCTTTCTTTTTTAAATTTTTAATATTTTATTTTTCTTTAAATTCCAAGACATATGTGCAGAACTTGCACATTTGTTACATAGGTATACATGTGCCATGGTGGTCTGCAGAACCTAACAACCCGTCATTTCTGTTGTTTTTTTTTTTCTTTGAGATGGAGTCTGGCTCTGTAGCCCAGGCTGGAGTGCAGTGGCACGATCTCGGCTCATTGCAACCTCTGCCTCCCAGGTCCTGATTCAAGCAATTCTCCTACCTCAGCCTCCCAAGTAGCTGGATTACAGGCGTGAGCCACCATGCTCAACTAATTTTTGTATTTTTTTTTTTTAGTAGAGATGGGAGTTTCACCATGTTGGCCAGTCTGGTCTTGAACTCCTGATCTCATGATCCACCCACCTGGACCTCCCAAAGTGCTGGGATTATAGACGTGAGCCACTGGGACCAGCTGTCATTTAGGTTTTAAGCACTGTATGCATTAGCTATTTGCCCTAAAGCTCTGCCTCTTCTTGTCCCCCACCCCACAACTGGCCCCGGTGTGTTTTGTTCCCCTCCCTGTATCCATGTGTTCTCATTGTTCAACTCCTACTTATGAGTGAGAACATGCGATGTTTGGTTTTCTGTTCCTGTGTTAGTTTGCTGAGGATGATGGCTTCCAGCTTCATCCATGTCCCTGCAAAGGACATCATCTCATTCATATATGTATATAATTTAAGTTCTGGGATCATGTGCAGAACATACAGGTTTGTTACATAGGTATACACTTGCCATGGTGGTTCGCTGCACTCATCAGCCTGTCATATAATTAGATATTTCTCCTAATGCTATTCCTCCCCTAATCCCTCACCCCCTACTCCCTGACAGGCCCTGGTGTATAATGTTCCCCTCCCTGTGTCCATGTGTTCTCATTGTTCAACTCCCACTTATGAGTGAGAACATGCAGTGTTTGGTTTTCTGTTTCTGTGTTAGTTTGCTGAGAATTATAGTTTCCAGATTCATCCATGTTCCTACAAAGGACTTGAACTCATCATTTTTTATGGCTGCATAGTATTCTGTGGTCTATATGTGCCACATTTTCTTTATCCAGTCTGTCATTGATGGGCATTTGTGTTGGTTCTAAGTCTTTGCTATTGTGAACAGTGCTGCAATAAACCTATGTGTTCATGTGTCTTTATAGTAGAATAATTTATAATCCTTTTAGTATATACCCAATAATGGGATTGCTGGGTTAAATGGTATTTCTGGTTACAGATCATTGAGGAATAGCCACACTGTCTTCCACAATGGTTGAAGTAATTTACACTCCCACCAACAGTGTAAAAGTGTTCCTATTTATCCACATCTTCTCCAGCATCTGTTGCTTCCTTTTTGATGATCAGCATTATAACTAGCGTGAGGTGGTATCTCATTGTAGTTTTGATTTGCATTTCTCTAATGACCAGTGATGATGAGCTTTTTTCATGTTTATTGGTCACATAAATGTCTTCTTTTGAGAATTGTCTGTTTATATCCTTTGCCTACCTTTTGATGGGGTTGTTTTGTTCTTGTAAATTTGTTTAAGTTCTTTGTAGATTCTGAATATTACCCCTTTGTCAGACAGATATATTGCAAAAATTTTCTCCCATTCTGTAGGTTACCTGTTCAGTCTGATGATAGTTTCTTTTGCTGTGCAGAAGGCTCTTTAGTTTAACTAGATTCCATTTGTCAACTTTGGCTTTGGTTGCCATTGCTTTTGTTGTTTTAGTTATGAAGTCTTTGCCCATGCCTATGTCCTGAATGGGATTGCCTAGGTTTTCTTCTAGGGTTTTTATGGTTTTAGGTTTTATGTTTAAGTGTTTAATCCATCTTGAGTTAATTTTTGAATAAGGTGTAAGGAAAGGGTCCAGTTTCAGTTTTCTGTCTATGGCTAGCCAGTTCTCCCAACACCATTATTAAACAGGGAATCCTTTCCCCATTGTTTGTTTTTCTCAGGTTTGTCAAAGATCAGATGGTTGTAGATGTAAGGTGTTAGCTCTGAGGCCTCTGTTCTGTTCCATTGGTCTATATATCTGTTTTGGTGCCAGTACCATACTGTTTTGGTTACTGTAGCCTTGTAGTATAATTTGAAGTCAGGTAGCATGATGCTTTCAGTTTTGCTCTTTTTGCTTAGGATTATCTTGGAGAACTTTCTCAAACTAGCAAGATAGGCCGATATTCAAATTCAGGAAATATAGAGAACAAAACAATGACACTCCTCAATAAGAGCAACCCTAAGATGCATAACTGTCAGATTCACCAAGGTTGAA
Organism: Plecturocebus donacophilus; assembly: GCA_004027715.1. Lineage (NCBI taxonomy): Eukaryota > Metazoa > Chordata > Mammalia > Primates > Pitheciidae > Plecturocebus > Plecturocebus donacophilus. The sequence goes on along the minus strand of PVKP010000976.1, from coordinate 68,709 downwards.
ATGAAGACAAAAATGTTAAGGGTAGCCAGACAGTAAGGTAACCCACAAAGGGAAGCCCATCAGACTAACAGGGGATATCTCTGCAGAAACCCTACAAGCCAGAAGAGAATGGGGTGGGGGGCAATATTCAACATTTTTAAAGAAAAGAATTTTCAACCCAGAATTTCATATCCAGCCAAACTAAGCTTCATAAGTGAAGGAGAAATAAAATCCTTTACAGACAAGCAAATGCTGAGAGAGATTTTGTCACCAATAGGCCTGCCTTACACAAGCTCCTGAAGGAAGCATTAAATATGTAAAGAAAAAACTGGTACCAGCCACTGCAAAAACATACCAAATTGTAAAGACCATTGACATAAGGAAGAAATTGCATCAACGAATGGGCAAAATAACCAGCTAGCATCATAATGAAAGGATCAAATTCACACATAACAATATTATCCTTAAATGTAAATGGTCTAAATGCCCCAATTAAAAGACACAGGCTGGCAAATTAGATAAAAAGTCAAGACCCATGGGTGTGCTATATTTAGGAGACCCATCACAAGTGCAAAGACACACAAAGGCTCAAAATAAAGGGATGGAGAATGATTTATTAAGCAAATGGAAAGAAAAAAAATGGGGGGTTACAATCTTAGTCTCTGATAAAACAGACTTTAAAACAACAAGGATCAAAAAAGACAAAGAAGGGCATCACATAATGTAAAGGGATCAATGCAACAACTAGAACTAACTGTTCTAAATATATATGCACCCAATGCAGGAGCACTCAGAATCATAAAGCAGGTTCTTAGAAACCTACAAAGAGATATAGACTCCTACACAATAATAGTGGGAGATTTTAACACCCCACTGTCAATATTAGACACATCAATGAGATGGAAAATTAACAAGGATATTCAGGACTTGAACTCAGCTGGTACCAGGCAGACCTAATAGACATCTACAGAACTCTCCACCCCAAATCAACAGAATATATGTTCTTCTCAGTACCACACCACACTTATTCTAAAATTGACCACATAATTGGAAGTAAAACACTCCTCAGCAAATGCGAGAGATCGGAAATCATAACGAACAGTCTCTCAGACCACAGTGCAAGCAAATTAGAACTCAGGATTAAGAAATTCACTCAAAACTGTAGAACTACATGGAAACTGAACAACCTGCTCGTGAATGACTACTGGGTAAATAACAAAATTAAGGCAGAAATAAATAAATTATTTGAAACCATTGAGAACAAAGACACAACATACCAAAATCTCTGGGACACAGCTAAAACAATGTTTAGAGGGATATTTATAGCACTAAGTGCCCATAAGAGAAAGTGGGAAATATCTAAAATTGACATCATAACATTACAATTCAAAGAAATAGAGAAGCAAGAGCAAACAAATTAAAAAGCTAATAGAAGACAAGAAATAATTAAGATCAGAGCAGAATTGAAGGAGAGAGAGAGCCCACAAAAAAAAACCCTTCAAAAAATTAATGCATCCAGGAGCTGGTTTTTCGAAAAGATTAACAAAATAGATAGACTGCTAGCCAGACTAATAAAGAAGAAGACAGAAGAATAAAATAGACACAAAGAAAAATGATAAATGGGCTATCACCACTGATCCCACAGAAATACAAACTACCATCAGAGAACAGAAACACCTCTATGCAAATAAACTAGAAAACCTAGAAGAAATGGATAAATTCCTGGACCCATACACCCTCCCAATACTAAACCAAGGAAGAAGTCAAATCCCTGAATAGACCAATAACAAGGTCTGAAATTGAGGCAGTAATTAATAGCCTACCAACCAAAAAAGCCCAGGACCAGACGGTTTCACAGCCAAATTCTACCAGAGATACAAAGAGGAGCTGGTACCATTCCTTTTGAAACTATTCCAAACAATACAAAAAGAGGGACTCCTTCCTAACTCATTTTATGAGGCCAGCATTATCCTGATACCTGAACCTTGCAAATGCAACAAAAAAAGAAAATTTGAGGTCAATATCCATGAGGAACAGCAATGCAAAAATCTTCAATAAAATACTGACAAACTGAATCCACATCAAAAAGCTTATCCACCATGATCAAGTTGGCTTCATCCCTGGGATTTGAGGGTTCAACATAGGCATATCGATAAATGTAATCCATCACATAAACAGAACCAATGACAAAAACCACATGATTATCTCAATAGATGCAGAAAAGGCCTTCAATAAAATTCAACACCCCTTCATGCTAAAAACTTTCAATGAAGTATGTATTGTTGGAATGTAACTCAAAATAATAAGAGCTATTTGTGACAAACCCACGGCCAATATCATACTGAATGAGCAAAACTGGAAGCATTCCCTTTGAAAACTGGCACAAATCAAGGATACCCTCTCTCACCACTCCTATTCAACATAGTATTGGAAGTTCTGGCCCTCGCAATCCGCCAAGAGACATAAAGAATATACAAATAGAAAGAGAGGAAGTCAAATGGTCTCTGTTTGCAGATGACATAATTGTATATTTAGAAAATCCCATCATCTCAACCTAAAATATCCTTAAGTTGATTAAGGAGATTTTCAGCAAAGTCTCAAGATACAAAATCAATGTGCAAAAGTCACAAGCATTCCTATACAAAAATAATAGACAAATCATGAATGAACTCTCATTCACAATTGCTACAGATACCTAGGAATACAACTTACAAGGGATGTGAAGGACCACTTCAAGGAGAACTACAAACCACTGCTCAAGGAAATAAGAGAGTACAGAAACAGATGGAGAAACATTCCATGCTCATGGATAGGAAGAATCAATATCATGAAAATGGCCATAATGCCCAAAGTAATTTACAGATTCAATGCTATCCCTAACAAGCTACGATTGACTTTTTTTTTTTTTTTTTTTTGCAGAATTAGAAAAAGCTACTTTAAATTTTATTTGGAACCAAAAAAGAGCCCAGATAGCCAAGACAATCCTAAGCAAAAAGAACAAAGGCTGGAGGCATCATGTTACCTGACTTCAAACTATACTACAAGGCTACAATAACCAAAACAGTTTCTTAAACTATAAAATGAGCATAGTATTTTCTTACCTGTGAAATTAATACTATCAACTTGAGGGGAATAACAGAATCATTTTGGGTAGTGTTATTAATGGTTGTTATTTCTCCATAGGATGTATCGAAATTTCTAAATGAATGGGTATTGGAGGGTTGTATTTTATGAAAACTGCCCCCAAATATTTCAACTCTCATCAAACCTCCACCTTCAGCCTAAACAGTGCTTAATATTTTTTCTTCAACTTTCCATATTTCCAATTGTTTCCCCTATGGGCTAAGATAATTTTGAATGGAACATATTTTACTTAGAACAGTTTTCAAACACATGTTTCGTTGAAGCTAAGAAAAGACATTTCTCAACCCAGTGAACCCTCTTAGGAACCTATGGAAACATTCTAACATCCAGCTCTCAAATCTAAGAACAAGCTCAGTATCAAAGCATTTTATGATGTGAAAAGCCATGGGTACTTTGCCGAGAGAAATGATCATGTGAAATTTGTAAATAATAAGTCTATGTGAGGTTTTTATTATTCATATTCAGAAAGAATGCCATTTTGATTCTTTTAAGTCTCTAGGTGGGTTATGGTGATATTGTCTTATGCCTTTCAGTAATATTTGACTCTTAAATATCTCTTACTCCCTTTGTGATATAATTTTTTCAATATTATTCTTTTTGTCATTCTTTACTTCAAGATCCAACTCACCCATCTCAGTATATTTTAGGCGACCTACTTCTTTGAATAAGAAAAAAAACCCTTAAAATTATCTATAAATGTCAGCTTTTCAGAAACTTCAAGATATCCTCCTAATCCTAGGTGAGTTATTTTCAAAATTGAAAAAAAAGTTTTTAGAAGTTATTTTTTCTTTACATGATTTGAAACATGACAGTAAAATCAGTATTTAAAAATCTTCATTTTGAATAGTTTTTATCTAGGCTGCTGGGAGGGAAAGCACTGGATGTAGGACACAGAAGATTTAAGCACATCTTTAGTTAAAATATTGATTAGTACCATACAAATAATAATAAGAGCACATCAGATTAGATGCTTGGGAGAGTGGTGTTTTGTTTTGTTTTTAATACTTCTGAATTCATGGTACCTAATCATAATTGACTTTAAAATGATATCTGAAGCAGGGATAGGTTCAAAAGCATAAATCATTTTTGTTTCACAGTTTTGTTTTGTTTTGTAGCTGCCTGGTATCCATTACTTGTATCCTGACTTCTTCTGCTGGAATGCCCAGAATTTCTTTCTTAAAGTCCCAAGTGACACCACTGCAAAATAAAAAACATCAGAAGCACCAAGTAATGGAAATATTACTTGAATGGAAACAAGGCATAAATATTACACAGAAACATTCATACATGGAGAAAAGAGAGGTCTAGTATGAAAAATAAATGGTGTTTCTCAATTTGACAATATAGCAAATAAAACAGAGAAACAATTGAAAGATGCCCATTTTTTAAAAACCCAACTTCTTGTAATAAACACAAAATCGAATCTGCAGAGTGAAAGAGCCCACCATATTCCAGAGAAGGTTAATATAGAAGTGATCACAATTCATGTCTTAATTAAGTTATCAAACTTTGCAGATAAAAAGAATGACTCAGGCTTTTCAGCTGAAATTCGATGTCATCTCTAAGTAGGAAGATCATGCTGGCCTTTGATTTCTTCATAGCAATGTTCAATGCCCAAAGATAATAGCATAAAATAGGCTTAATTCTGAGATCATGTGATCAAAGAATATTAAACTCATCCAAACTGCCCATTAAGTGTGAAAGCAGGAGGGGATCATACCCAAATGTGAACAAAATTAGCATTGTTGAGTCTTTCGGGAAATGCCATTTCATTTCAACATAAAGCTAAGACTAAATGTCTATGGGAATTATTTCAATAGAAGAGAATACAAATGTGGTAAATAATGACAGCCCTGAAATAATAGTTAATTAACAAAAAATGAAATGAAAGGCAGAAGAAACTCTAAGTATGATAATTTTCTTAACCTTAGATATTATTATCAATAGTATTTAAAAGTGAAATCTGGGTTTTAAGATGGCCGTAATACTAGCAATCACTAAATGTTTTTCTTTGTGATTTTTATTAATTTTGGTCATAAAGAAACATCTAAAACTAAAGTACCTTGTATTTCACATTTTTTCGTTTTTAAGTAAAAATAAAATATTTTTTTTAAGTATATAGACTAACCCCTACTTTATCATCATTTATGCCTTTATTATTTATCTGCATTTGTGCATATAGAGATGTCTAGGCTGATATTCACCTAAAATTAATTAGAATAATTTCTAGCTGCTTGGATTTGAAATCTTTTTTGTTTTGACTTGAATATTATAACATTGACACATATCATTTTATCAAAGCAATAAATTAATTTTTGAATAAAAGAATGAAATCTAGTATTTTAACTTTAGCTCACACCATTCCCTTTTCTTATAATTTTTGGCTTTGAAGCTTTGTTGATTATAAATCTAAAGTGAAGCATCTTAAATATTTTGTTTTTTGGGGGTAGTGAAAAAGAAGGGACTATTTGACATGCTGAGTGCATAACACAAAGATAGTATTCAAATGAAATATTATAGCAGGTATACCCATACTGTATGTGTAGTTTGCAAATGTTGCTTGTTGTGCATTATGTATATTATGATTTCCTTTGATACCTAAAACTGTGAACTTTTGTTAGAATATGCTTTATTTTAGTTCCAAACTCTTAACTCTATGTTGTTAAAATTGTATATATTACTATCTGATTTTTGAAAGGAAGCCTCTTTGAGCTTCCCAAGTGAAGTCTGAAAAGGGGTTAAAGCCAACTTATGTAAAAATCATTTGCAATATGAACATGGAAATGGAATTTTAAAATTCAATATAGGTTTTGAGAAAAGGAAAGTATTTTTGGAATATTGGATAGTGATTATTTGACAATAATAAATTGTTTTGACTTTTTGAGTACACCCACCAAAAAATATTAGGGTCTAGTATAGAGCAGGAATGTGCTATTCTTGTCCACCCTCAGTGACATGAGTTCCATTGTTAGCATCATGTTTAAGTCATTCAAATATTACCCTTGCCAATTATTATAACACTTTAAGCAATCTAGAATGCCTATTACTTTTCCATCTTAGTTGTTTCTTGATTAAGTTTTCCTTTAAATTTTTTTATCTTTCATTTGTCTTTCTTTGTAATATTTTAATTTTATCCTGCTGTGAATATTGAAATAGTCATCAAGAAATTAAATTAAATGCTACATTCACTTATTGGGCAGCTTCAATAATTTAAGCACTGAGCTATGCATAAGTGATACAAAGATGAGCAAGACCTTGTTCTCAGAAAGTTGACACTATAGGAAGTAAGATATGGGAATCATGTATGAATTCTGATTTGTCTGTCTCCAAAATGAATGCTCTTTCATTGCCTAAGGCAATGGTAGTTTTGAAGTATAATGAGAACATGAGTTTTTAAGTCAGATAGACATAGGTTTGAATCTTTTTTACTTAATAGCTGTCAATTGAACTTCACTTTACTCAAGTTAAAAAAATAGAAATTATACCTTATAGAATTGTGATTGGAATAAATTAGAGAAAATTTGTAAAACTAGCCCACTATTGGGCATGTTGTATTCCCTTGATGATAGTTAGTTTTCTTCTTCTTCTTCTTCACTTAACTAAGAATATCTGCAAGGAGAGACTCAAATATATTTCCAGTAGCTATGAAAAAGCTATCTCTTTTATCCCATATGTTTTTCTTTGCTACATTTCACATCTGTGTTCTGTATGATGAACCTATATATCTATATTCTTATAGCTTTCTCTTAACTTGGTTTTACATATTTTTAACTTTAATTGTATGCACATTAACTCAATATTATTCCCATTTCTTTCCCTTTTCGATTGAAGAATTATTGCCCATGTTTTCCAAAACTTTTTGCAATCCTCATAGTAGAAATAGCCATTCCTCCTACAGCTTGCAGCCTTACCTTTTCTTGCCTCTTGTTTGAGAGGAAGTAGTGCCTATTCTGCCTTTAAGGTTAGGCTCTCAACAAGTTCTTTGTACCAGCCTCTCTCATTTTCTCAGGGAACTCTTTGGTATCTCACATGATATCCGTTCTGCTGTAGCTTTTCCACTAGCATTTAGGTATCCACCAGTCATTCCAATCTTAAAACAAAATATAACAAAACAAGACTGTCCTCCATCTTTTCAGCTTGCTCCAGCTACCCTCATATCTTTCTTTCCCTTTAAAGCCAAGTTTATTAAAAAGTATTTTGCATTGCCTTTATCTACTTCAGTTCCCTTTCTGTCCTCAATTCACTGCAGTGTGACTTATTCTCCCAATACTTAATAAAAATTGCTTTCACTAAAGGAAGTTATGGCATTCTTGTTCCTAAATCCAAAGCACTGTAAGGGACCTTATCTGGCCTCTCTGCTATATTTAAAAATAGACCATTGTCTATCTCTTCACTCCAGGCATCCTGACCACCTGGTCATATTTTCCTCTCATTTCTCCACTTTGCATAGTTACTCTTCCAACTAGAGCTTTTGCTTTTCCCATCACTCCTTCATTGTATTCTCTTCATAGTCTATAATACTCATTCATTCTCATAAACGCATGTTTTGTTCAAAAAATTGACTTCCAAAATAAAAATATATTACTAGTGATAGTAATGTATTACTAGGAATGGTAGGTAATGAACAACTCTGAAATATCAGTGGTTTAGCAAATAAAACTTTATTTCTTACTAATGCTCGGCTCACTGTGGATGTTGCTAGCTGGGGAGTGTTCATGGGTTTCTTTCTTCAAGTAGAGGTTCTGGGATTCAGGATCCTTTCTTTTCTTTAGGAGGTAATCTTCAACATGCCTGTTCCAGGGTTACTGTGGGAAGGAAAATGATTACAGTGACTGCACAACTGCTTGAAATACAAATACACAACAGCATTTGTATTTCACTTGATGTTTTAATTATCCACCTGAGTCTGGAAATAGCACACATCATATTTCATCAGCCAGACTAGCCACTGTCCTCTTTTGGATGCAAGGTATCTGGAAAGTGTAGTTCCTGGCTGTACAGGTGCATACCAGCAGCAACCTAGACTATAGAAGAGGAGCACAGATCTTCAGTGTTAGCCAGCCACAACTTATTGCATTTTTCAACTTTTATATGACTTTAACAATTCTCAGTAATGATGACATTTACTCTCCCAAAGGGTAATTAAGTGTTCCTTTGTGTATCAGCAGTGATTGCCATTAACATTCATGTTATTGAGATGCTGATGTATTTAATGTTATAATTAGGTACCAGAGAATGTAGCAGATTGTGTAAGGAGAGATCTTGTCTATATCTTTTCTCAAGTAGAACAGCTTCCTAATGTCTCTCTGCCTCATTGATTCACCATCTTTTTTCATATCTCATCTGAAAATATGCCCTTTTCTTTGGACTATGCCTCTTGATTTATTTCTTCCTTTGCTTTCTATTATTCAACTTTATATCGTTTAATTAAATTAGGTTACATTATTGTGTGTGGAAGATGCTAATCAAAGGAAGCTATTACACAATATTTTGCATTCGTATTTCACTTGATGTTTTAAAAGCACTTTACAGTATCCATTAGTAAATTATCACAACATTCCAGACAGGTATATTGATTATATCTTTGTTGTTGTTATTTTTGATAAATAGCCGATCTCAGAGGACAAAAGGAGGAGTACTTTGCTTCACAGATACATGTGTTCTAAACTCCTTCCTCTTGGTCCAATACTAATAGAAACTGAAGACATGAAAATGGCTCTTAAATACACAAAAATGTACTCAAATGTACTTAATATAATAGCAGTGCAAATTAAATTTCTCCAAGATACACCTCTTACATTGCAGACTGACAAAATTCAAAGTTCACTACCTTCTCAATTGATAAGACTGTGAAGAAACAGTCACTCTGTTATATATTGTCAGTGAGAATGCAAAATGAAACAACTTCTATAGAGAGGAATTTAGTAACAGGTAGCAAAATTACATATACATTTATCCTTTACTTAGCAATTTCATGATCTAGGAATCTACCTCAACATGCATTTAGGGATAATAGAGTAAAAATATGAAATAATTTATTCACATGAAATGAAATAATTTAAAGGCATTCACTCAGGTATTATTTGTAATAGCAAAATATAAGAAACTAATGTCACCAAGAGAGGACTAGTTGAATAAATTATTATTCATCTGTACAGCTAAACACTACGCAAACATAAAAGGCAAATTTGTAGAGACAGAAAATCGATTAGTGGGACTGGGGATGGCAAAATGAATTAACTGTTGAAGGGAATAAGAGATCTTTTTGGGTGATGAAAATGCCCCAAAACTGGATTAAGATTGCACAACTTAGTAAATTTACTGAAAATAATCCAATTGTATACTTAAAGTGGATAATTTATAGTATATAAATTATAACTCAATAAAACACCCATAGGCTGAGACAGAATGATCTCATGCATATATTAAGTGAAAAAAGCAAGTAGTAGGATGGTATATAGAGCATATAGATTTTCATTGTTTTTAAATATTTTTAATGAAAGGGAAAGGAAATATGTATTTCTGAAAAATAAAAACTATCATGAATTCATATTGACAGTTCCCATGTGAATTCAACATTAAAGAATTTGTACTTTTTATTTTACACTTTTTAAATAAGAACGTAACATGAAACCTACCCTCTTAGCAGCTTTTAAAAGTGAACAGCAGAGTATCGTTTACTATAAGCCCATTATTGCACAGCGGATCTCTAGAAATTTTTGTCTTCCATAATTGAAACTTTATACTCATTAAACAGCAACTTTCCACTTCCCCTTTCCCCCAGCCCCTGGCAACCACCATTCTACTTTCTGCTTCATTGAGTTTAATCACTTTGGATGCCTCATATGAATGTATTCATGTAGTATTTATCCTTCATTGATCATCTTATTTCACCTTGATGGACTAAATTTAGCATTTCTTATAAGGCAGATCTAGTGATGATGATCTCCCTTGCTTTTGCTTTTCTGGGAAAGTATTCTTCTGCCTCATTTTTAGAGGAGAGTTTTTTTGCCAGATACAGTATTCATGGTTGGCAGCTGCTTTTTTCTTTCAGCACATTGAATATATCTTCTTATTCTCTTCTGGCCTGGAGGGTTCTGCTTAAAAAAAAAAATGCACTGATCATCTTACGAAGTTCCCTCGTATGTGGATGAGCCTTTTTTTTTTTTTTTTTGCTGCTTTCAAAATTCTGTCTTTGGACTTTTGACGATTTGATTATAATGTGTCTCAGTGTAGATTTCTTAATATTTATCTTATTTGGTACCTATTGGGTTTCTTGAACCTGGATGTCTATTTCCTTCCCCAGATTTGGGATGTTTTTGGTCCTTATTTCTTTAAATAAACGTTCTGTCACTTTCTCTTTTCTTCTAGGCATCCCGTAGTATGAGTATTGATCCTCTTGACAATATCCCCTAAGTTCCTCAGGTTTTTTTCATCTGTAATATGCTTCCTTTTCAGGATCAGTTTTTGGAAATTTATTTTGTTCCTTTTATTGGGCCATTTCCTCATTTCTTCATGTTTATAACTTTGTTTTGGCATCCACACATTTTTAAAGACTTTCACCTCTCCCAGCTTTTACAGACTAGCTTTGTACAAGAGAAGACTTTCACCAATAAGCCTGGCTAGAGATTCTGGGAGCCTCGCAAGTCTTTTCTGTGGATACACCTTCCCTGGACTTGAACATTTACATTCCAAATTCAAGGGTTTACTGGTTTCTTTTTGTTTTTTAGATGCTTGTAATCTCTTGCTCCCTCTGGTGTTTGTCTGCTGTACCACAGATTTTCTGGAACCCAGTGCACTGCCTGGCAATTTCTTTGCTCTCAGTGGCCCACACGTCTCTAGCGTATTCCAGGTTTCGTGTGTGACCTCTGAGAAGGAGAGATGGAAACCAGTTCCTTGGGCAGCCCTGGAAAAAGCTGGAATGGTGGATTCATATTCCACTCTTCTCTTTCCTTCTGAGGAGGAAGTGACCAACCCGTATCAGCTTCTGCCTGTTGCAGGTCCCATGGAGAGGCAGCATGCCGCCCAGACCTTCTGTGCTCGGGGGTCCTCAGTTGTGTAGAGGATACTGAGTCCTGTTAGCCTCCAAGAATGGCAAGACAGAAGCTGATCTCTTGCACACAACATTGCACGTACCATCCATTCCTCTCTTTCTCTCCCAAAGGAACAGCTGGGAGCTGGGAGTTTTCTCATAAATGTATAGCATTTTGGCCAGGGGGACCAAGTACCCTGAGAGAGTGCCATAAATTTTCCTACTTGCTTTGATGTGCTTGGTTTTGTGCTCACCTGAGGTGCAAGAGTCTCTCAACTGTTTTCTGAATTTCTCGTAAAGGGAATTGGTCTGTGTGTTATTGTAGAATCGGTGTTTCTGCAGGAGGAAGAAGGATCTGGGGCTTCTTGCTCTACCACTTGGTTGACATCACTCTATTTTACACTTTTATCTTTTATCTCTTTTATTTTACACTAAAGTTCTTTATTTGTTATGATAATGACATATTATCCTACAATATATAAAAGTTTTAAAATTATACCACCAATATTATTGCTATTAGAAAGGAATACATTCTCCCTATATATATGCAAATACACATAAGCAAAATACTTGTAACTATTCATATGTTTATGTTAGCCAAAAGAAACACTGGACTGATAAAACAAAACCAAATTAAAATGGTTTTCTATGCGAAGAGGGAAGGAACAGAGTTAAAGGAACAGGGAGGGAAATGAGACTATTTTGAATATCTTTTAACTATAAATAAGTAGATAGAATATCCTTAATTACATATATATTTAAATAAAAATATTAAAAATTGCCTGGGTGCAGTGGCTCATGCCTGTTATCCCAGAACTTTGGGAGGCCAACATGGGCAGATCACTTGAGGTCAGGAGTTCAAGACCAGCCTGACCAACATGGAGCAACTCTGTCTCTACAGAAAAAGAGAAATACAAAAACCAGCTGGACATGGTGGCGCACACCTGTAGTCCCAGCTACTCAGGAGGCTGAGGCATGAGAATTGCTGAAACCTGGGATATGGAGGTTGCAGTGAGCCGAGAACATACCACTGCACTCCAGCCTGGTTGACAGTGAAAATCTGTCTTAAAAATAAAATAAAATAACTTTATTTGATTTATTTGGTTTTTTTTCTTGGTAATTTGGAGGTTTTACTTATTGGAAAGAGAGTTCTTTCAAGGGAACTTTTTTGGCAAGACCAAGAAAATTATGTATCTTTCTTTGGTAAATTACAATGTACATTGGTGCAATAAACACTTGGTAACTAATCTATTTCATTTTAGGACTATTAGAAAAAATGTGTTTTATTCTTACAAATCCAGTTGAACCTTCATTTTACTTCTAAAACTATAAGGAAGGTTTAGTCTACCAGTTATAAAAATAAAAACCAGTTAGAATTGTAATATAAACATTTATGTTAGTTTATAAAAATAGATTTGAGTTTAGGAAAACTTAATGTTGAACGAGAATTTTTATTTCAGTTCATTAGGCATAATGATTCCTTGATTTTTCAAAGCTGACTCTGTTTCCTTGATTAACAGTGTCAATTTAGGCCTTACAGGAAAAAATTTAAGTATTATTTAATGCCTCTGTTTCCAACTAGGTAAGTTACTTACTAAAATAAATTAACGTTTATATATACCACTGATAACTTTAAAAAATAACATTCTAACTTTTTTGAAGCTTCTTGTTGCCATAATTATGCTACTATATAGTACATTAATTTGTTCTATAAGATATTTTTGTTTCTTTAAAAATTTGTATATTAAAATTTCTATATCAAATATTTGTATATTTGTATTTAAAAATGCGTATATTTGTCATTGGTCTGGAAACATACCTGCAGGTGTATCAGGGCATAACTGGAGTAGCAAATAAAGTTAGTTGATCTGACATATTAGGAACTAACTGATAAACCCATATAAAAGCTAAAAATCCAATGTAATCATCAAAGCAATTAAATGACATATAATAGGAAAATAATTAAAAGCCTTTGTTTCTAAAAAGGGCATTTTAAAAATAATTACACTTATATATTTTGTAAATGGCTTTGGAAACATGTGTTGCATAATCATAAGATAAACCCAATAAAAAAATCCATGAAAATGGAAGTAAATATGCCAATGTTTATATCAGAGAAAGAAGCATTTTTTCAAGTGAGTTTAGAATAAGGTAATTTGATTATGCATATTTACTGGAATATATTTCAAAGGCAAAAAATTGCCAAGAAACCCTAAATTCCACTTAGTAGTCTAATTATCAGTAATGATATTGGCATTGAGACTGCTTTTTATACATTGTAAAATAATACTAATAAGTAATTATGTCTAGGATGTTAAGAGTTAGGATTTTTACTCTAAAAAGTTTAAAGTGAAATAATTTAAGTAAAAATTTTATAATGTTAACTTTGCTTTGGAAATACCAGTATGAATTTGCTTTTCTCCAAAAACATATATTTTGTAGGTTTGTTTACTGAAAAAGCTTAAATGCAATGAAAATGCAACAGAAATGAGGACACCTCTCCAGTTTGTAGTCTTTAAATATGATTCTCTACTTAAAGAAACCAGGATACATTGAGACATGATTAATTACAAGCCTGGAGCAGGAGAAATACAAGATGGAACCTCAGATATTGAAAACTGTTAATAACCAAGAATATCTGAGAAACTGTCATAGCCAAAAGGAATCTAAGAAGACATGATAACTGATGCAATATGGTATTTTGGACAGAATCCCTCAATTTAAAATGGACATTAGGTAAAAGCTAAGGAATTACGAATAAAGTATGGACTTCAGTTAGTAACAACCAACATTGGCTCACTGTGACAAATGTACCATACTCATGTAAGATGTTAATAATGGAAAAAAATGGGTGTGGGTTATAACTGGGAATTATGTATTATCTTTGAAATTTTTCTATAAATGTAAAACTATTCTGAAACTAACATTTACTTTAAAAACTAAATCAATCCTTTGATCTGTCATACCATCATTAAGTGGTACAATCAGATATTGGTTGATTCAGATATGAGACTATATGGAGCCCACAGTAACACCTATGAAGCGTTATTGTAAAACACACACACACACTCTCTACACTAAAGTCTAATTTAGCCTCTAGAGCTAACTTCTATTTACAATAATTATAAAATGGAGGAATAAGTTAAATGACACCCTAAGGAAGTAGACAGCTACATCTGAAAAACTGAAACTTTTTTTCTTCTTACTGTATGTATGTATTTTTATTTGTAATGGTTTACCTTTTTTTTAAAATTATACTTTAGGTTCTGTGGTACTTGTGCGGATCATGCAGGATTGTTGCATAGGTACATACATGGCAATGTGGTTTGCTGCCTCCATCCCCTGTCACCGGTATCTGGCATTTCTCCCCATATTATCCCTTCCCAACCTCCCCAACTCCCACTGTCCCTCCCCTAGCCACCCCCAACAAACCCCAGTGTATGATGCTCCCTTCCTTGTGCCCATGTGTTCTCATTGTCCTGAATAAAGTTTTGCCTAGGTTTTCTTCTAGGGTTTTTATGGTATTAGGTCTTATGTTTAAGTCTTTCATCCATCTGGAGTTAATTTTAGTGTAAGGTGTCAGGAAGAGGTCCAGTGTCTGTTTTCTGCACATGGCAAGCTAGTTTTCCCAACACCATTAATTAAACAGGGACTCCTTTCCCCGTTGCTTGTTTTTGTCAGGTTTGTCAAAGATCAGATGGTTGCAGATGTGTGGTGGTGCCTCCAAGGCCTCTGTTCTGTTCCATTGGTCTATATCTCTGTTTTGGTACCAGTACCATGCTGTTTTGATTATTGTAGCCTTGTAATAGAGTTTGAAGTCAGGCAGCATGATGCCTCCAGCTTTGTTCTTTTTATTTAGGATTGACTTGGCTATGTGGGCTGTCTTTTGGTTCCATATGAAATTGAAGGTTGTTTTTTCTAGTTGTATGAAGAGGGTCATTGGTAGCTTGATGGGGATAGTGCTGAATCTGTAAATTGCTTTGGGCAGTATGGCCATTTTCGCAATATTGATTCTTCCTAACCATGAGCATGGAATGTTTTTCTATCTGTTTGTGTCCTCTCTTATTTCCTTGAGCAGTGGTTTGTAGTCCTCCTTGAAGAGATCCTTCATGTCCTTTGTTAGTTGTATCCCTAGGTATTTTATTTTCTTTGTAGCAATTGTGAATGGGAGTTCGCTCTTGATTTGGCCCTCTGCTAGTCTATTATTGGTGTATTGGAATGCTTGTGATTTCTGCACATTGATTTTGTATCCTGAGACTTTGCTGAAGTTGCTTATCAGTTTAAGGAGATTTTGGGCTGAGATGATGGGGTCTTCTAAATGGAAACATTTTTAAAGGATCATCAAGCTGATCTCTGCCACAATTCAATAGCAAAAAGAAAAATAAAAGAGTAGGACTTTCTTAGGTTAAAAGAGATCTAAGACACATGAAATCCAAAGTAGTGTGTGGGACTTACTTAGATACTGATTCAAACCAACAGCTATAAAAAGACACTTTTTTAGTCAACTTGGTAAATTTGGTTATGGTTGGGATAAATGATACCAAAACTTGTTAATTTTGTTAGCTGTGAAAATGTCATTGTGGATTTGTAAGAAAATTATTTTTAGAGATGAACCATGAATGACATAGGGATGGTATAACGTCAGGAATTTGCTTCAAAATACCTCAGTAAAGAAAAACTGTTAAAATAGAAGCAGGGATAAATAAAGCAAGAGTTGTCAATGTTTGGTAACTCTGGACCCTGGGATCAGTCTATGTGTTATTCTCTTCATTGTTTTATGTATACCTGAAATTTTTCATAATAAGATATTTTTAAAAGTGAATATAATGAATATTTATATCATTTATGCCAAGTGGGAAGGACTTCCTCAAAATTACACCAAGTATAGAAACCATAAAGGAAAAGTTTAAAGATATAACTATATAGAAATTAAACATTTTTATACTGAGAAAAAATCAACATAAGCAAAGTTTAAAGGTATCTATATTAGGAGAACCTATTTGCAATGTATAGATAGGAAAAAATAATATTCTTGATATAACAAGATTGTTTTAAAATGGGAAAAATAACAAATAGAAAAATTGGCAAATTTATGCTTCACTATGTAGAAAAAAAGAGTTACCAAATAAAGCTATGAGATATTAATTTTTAGCCAATAAGAACGATAATGCTGGAAAGGATTGTTAACATTCTCTGAAGGAAGAGTGTGAAAAATAAATGGCACCTGTATGATGCTGGAAGGAATAAATTGTTATGACTTTTTAAAACTGTACTTAAATTTAAATGGGCACATTTTGACTCAGTAATTCTACACCTAGGAATTAATCTTAAAAAAAAATTGAAGATGCATACAAAGATATATTTAATAGGATGTTTTTGAAATACTTTTAAACAAAAGTAACATCTTGAAACATCGTCAATGTCTATAAGAATGGCAGTGAACACATAAGTTATACATTCTTCAATGCAGTATTATGAAGCTATTAAAATTGATTATGTAGGTCTATATTTATTGACAGATAGTTGCAATGGAGGTGAATAAGCCAGTCTGTTCTGTGAATCTTCAATATGTATTATTAAATTGCCATTCATGCCGACTTCTTTAAGATAATTTTCAGGAGTGAGAGTCTTGGGGAAAAAGGGTAAGAATAATTCTGTCTTTTCATTCATATTCCCAACAATTTATGTTTCTCAGAGGGACCATTTTTCTGAATATGCATCAATCTCTAGGATTTTAGTTTCAAAAAAAATATTTAGCCCAATTTGATGGATGAATAATAGCATCTCATTATTGTTTTAATGTGCATTTCCTTGATTACTAGTGCTTGTACATTTTTCATGTGCTGTTGACTAGTTGATTTTAGTTTTTGTGAAGTGCTTTTTCATTCCATTGGCATTTTTTTTCTGCTAGCTTTTTCTTTTTCTAATTTGTTTGTGAGAGAATTTTGGTACCTCAATTCTGTTTCTATCATAAATTGGAAATATTTTTCCCTAAATGTTCCATATTGCTTTTACTGACAGTGGATCTTTAATATAGATAAGTTCTAAATTTTATGTGATCAAATTTAATAATGTAGGTTTTAATGGTTTCTGCTTTTGGCACAATTCTTATAAAGGCCTTCTCCACATATGGTTACATAAATCAGCACTCCTATTTTCTGTTAATATTTTATGGTTTTATTTTTTATATTTAAATATGTAATTCATGTGAAATTTAATTTGGTGCTGTATAATATATGACCTCTAATTTGTCATACAAATGATTGTAGTTTATTACAACAACATTTAGTGAATAATGCATCATTTTCTCAGTGATTGGAAGTTCCAACTTTATCAGGAAATATTAATTTTTAATGTAGTATTTGTACTCAATGGTTAATAACTTGTAAATGTATTTTCTTCTTTTCCCCTACCCCTACTTTTAGTCCCATTGTTATTCTTAATATCTAAGCAAATTACTTGAGATTAAAAAAAGGAATATGTATACATTTTCAGATGTTGTGTTAAGTCTCTGGAGAAATGTGTTCTTAGTATTATTTTGTTACAATAGGCACACACTGCAGTGTGAAAGACACACAGCAAAGACATCATTTAATTCCAGGTGGAATTATAGAGTCGCTGAAAAAATTTGGACCCGCTTAAATTTGAATGCTACCTTGAGTTCCGGGAATGCTTTCCTTTTCGCTGGATGTAAGGGGATTATTTGTATAATATTCCTTTGGAGTAACTTATAGGACTCATGTTTTCTCTTCTTTGGTTGTGAGACATGTACAGTTAAGCCCTAACCAGAAATATCTATTCTCTAAGAAAGAACATATTTGGGCATTGTGAGAAAGGCATATGAGTAATATTTGCCAGGCCCTAATTGAGCAGTTTGAAGATCCCCCCAAGAAAAAATGGTGAATAAAAACTTGGAGGAATACAAAATGATGTAACAATACAATTTATCCCTGACCTCATAATTTTGCCCTTGGAAGGACTATGCCTTTTCTTGGGAATTTCTATTTTTGAGGACTCAGAGGGCACTTTATTTTTCTGGTATGGGAGGCTGGTTTCCGTCACCCAACTCTTTCACTTAAGCAAGAAACTTAGCAGGATGATTCATTCCATGATGCTGAGGCCAGGGTTGGCGCTGGAAGACGCTTTCTCAGCTGAAATGAAATGATACTTTATGTGTCTTCCCTAAATAGAGAGATTAGAAAGTTATAAAAAAAAGTGGTAGGGAAGCACATTAAATATGTGATAAAGTAAGTGGTTTTGTAACTGATTTTATTACTTATGTTCAAGCACTTTTTTCTTACCAGTCTTTGTCAACTATAAATTAAGATAGAAGAAGTTGGATAAGGGGGAACTCAAGCAGTGCAGAATGCTTCAGGGATCACGTTTTTAAGGGTTATTAAACACAATTTGTTTATGTCAGATTCCAATTTATCTGTATCTTAGCAAGTCCTGGGAATGTGAGTTCTGACATCTTGTACATCCTTATTAATTATTCACACTTGAGGTCCTGTACTTGCTTGACCTTAAGGAATATGTGCTGTTTACCCCCGTGAGAATCTGGTAGAATATGCTTCCCATTTTGAATGAACAAAGCTGGCGCCTCCTCCCCTTGCCTGGTTTCAGAAACAAATCTCTAGGACCCACCTCTTTTCTGCCACTAATTGCTCCTTTGGAAAGAAATTGATAATACTGAGTAGAAGTGACCTTAGAGAGATAATAGGACTATACAGGGACTTTTTAAGGGTATAAAGATTTTAAAATTAAATGTTACAAACCTCAAAGTGTTTTATTGCTAGAAATAAGCATTCTACACACCTGAGTTTTGCAATGATGCTTTTAAATCTCCACCTATTTTCGAGAGTTCTTCCAATGTGCAGAAAAAAAATATAACTTCCTTTATGATCTATAGCTGATGTCATCTGGCACGAGAGCTCTCCTCTCTGATGAAGGAGACATAAGAGAGAGGTCAGCTTCAATTTTCTAGAAAAATCTGAATGGAAAAAACACAAACTGTTTTTCCTGTGTGGTCACACCGCAACAATCAACACAGACTTCTGTGACCATATGAATAGTCATTTCTCCCCAATATTAAGCAATCAATCAATTAATTCTGCAGTGGACTCAGCTGGGTGTT
This sequence comes from Plecturocebus donacophilus, assembly GCA_004027715.1. Taxonomy (NCBI): domain Eukaryota; kingdom Metazoa; phylum Chordata; class Mammalia; order Primates; family Pitheciidae; genus Plecturocebus; species Plecturocebus donacophilus. Next base: position 49,420 of record PVKP010000976.1, on the reverse strand, counting down.
CTCCAATTCAATTCTGACAGCATCTACCTGGAAATAGCATCAGATTCCCTAGGTTGAGGGCTCAGTCCCACAGATTATCAGACTTCTGATTGCAGTCATAAGCCCCAGATTGTTTTTTTACCTGTGGTTCTGACTGACTCACTGTCAATCAGTTTTTCCACAATCCCCTTGTTGGGTTTGACTAATTTGCTAGAGTGGCTCATAGAACTCAGGGAAACACTTACTTTCGTAAACTGGTTTATTATAAAGGATGTTGCAAAAGATACAGATGAAGAGATGCATAGGGCGAGGTATGAGGGAAGGGGCGTGGGACCTCCATATCCTTCCTGTGCACACCACCCTCCAGGAGCCTCCATGTGTTCAGCTATCCCAGAAGCTCTTGGTACCCCATCTTCTTGGGCTTTTACGGGGACTTTATTGGGTAGACTTTATTGACCATCATGTAGAAATGTGATTGTATAAAAAGGGCATGATCCAATGCTAATGGAAACCCAGGAAGGCTGTCTGTTCAGTATCATCTTGGCCCGTCTCTGCAACGTTCTTTCCTCCCAGGTATGGAGCAGACCTTCTAAAATGTAGGTCTTATGACCTACAATCAGACAAGGTAGGCCAGAAAATTTCTTTATGGCCAGCTCCGACACCGAAAGGTGGGGAAGATTAGAGTCTTGTTTTCTGGGAGAAAAATGAATAGGTGAAAAGAAGGCAGGAGAAAAAGAGGGGGGTGGGGGAGAGAGAGAGAACAGAGAGAGAGGGATAAATCCTCTTTCCTGAGGTTTGCTTCTGAGGCCTAAAGCACCCCAACATTATAACAAGAGACTGTCACAAGGGCTATGGAAGTTATGAGTCAGGAGTCATGGACCAAAACATATATAATGTAACAGAAAATATAGTTTAGTTTCCTCCAGTAATTTTTAATTTTTTTGGTAAATATTTAATCAATTTGCAGATACACTCCCTTAAATGAGTGGTTCTTCTTTCTTAAAAATTTCCTCCCTCCTCCACCCCACACTGTCTTCCCAAGTTGGTCTGAACGTGCAGAGAAAAGCACAGGTAACATTGTTGTGGGATGGGGGCAGGTGGCTCTGGTTTGTGTGTTTTTTTCTGAGCAATGGCCTGAGGGTGTTCAGCGCTGGTGTTTGCTAAGATGTGGTCCTGTGCTGGTGGATTGAAGGCTATAGTCCCTGCCATAGCTCAGGTCTCAAGGATGGTTATAGTATAGTCTTGTACAATTTGCTATTCTTTACTCCAGGGATCTTCTGGTCCCCTGCTTCTCTGAGAATTCTTCACACTGCTACACCCACAATCGTTGCACAGCACAAGCAGACAGCTCAGAGCCGGGTGCTATGTCTCACTCTCCACCAGTATTGTGCTCTCTCACCAGAGCCACATTGCACGTGGAATTGAACTAAATACTTGTAGGTGAAGCTTTCCACTTACTATGCCGTGCCCAAGGGAATGGGATGTTCTTAGGTCTCCTGAAACCCATCTGGTTCACTCCTTCTTGAGATTATACCACCTACCCCATCTAGTCTCTTATTCCCTCATTCAGTGGGAGTCAGAATTAAGGACACTGATCCCTAATTTCCTGTTTTTTTTTTTTCTTTCTCTTTCTTTCTTTCCCTCCCTCTCTCTGTCCCTCCCTCCCTCCCTTCTTTCCTCCTTCCTTCCCTTTCTTCCTCCCTCTCTCTTTTTTCTTTCCTTCTTCCCTCCCTTCCTTCCTTTCTTTCTCTTTTCTTTCTTTCTTTTTCCTTCTTCTTTCTTTCTTCCTTCCTTCCTTTTTTCTTTCTTTCTTCTTTCTTTCTTTCTTTCTTTCTTCCTTTCTTTCTTTCTTTCTTTCCTTCTTTCTTTCTTCTTTCTTCTTTCTCTCTCTTTCTTTCTTTCTCTCTCTCCCTCCCTCACTCCCTCCTTTCTCCCTTCCTTCCTTCCTTCCCTCTCTCCCTGCTTCCTTCCTTCCGTCCTTCCTTCTTCTCTCTCCTCCCTCCCCCTCCCCCTTTTCTCCTTTCTTTCTCTCCTTCCTTCCTTCTCTTTCTTCCTCCCTCTCTCTCTTTCTTCTTTCCTTCTTCCCTCCCTTCCTTCCTTTCTTTCTCTTTTCTCTTTCTTTCTTTCTTTCTTTCTTTCTTTCTTTCTTTCTTTCTTTCTTTCTTTCTTTCTTCTTCCTTCCTTTCTTTCTTCCTTTCTTTCTTTCTCTCTTTCTTTCTTTCTCTCTCCCTCCCTCACTCCCTCCTTTCTCCCTTCCTTCCTTCCCTCCCTCCCTGCTTCCTTCCTTCCGTCCTTCCTTCTTCTCTCTCCTCCCTCCGCACTTCTCTCCTTTCTTTCTCTCCTTCCTTCCTTCCTTCTTTCCTTTCTCTCTCTCTCTCTCTCTTCTCTTTCCTTCTTTTAGGTGGGGGAGTCTCACTTTGCTGTCAGGCTGAAGTATAGTGGTGTGATTATAGCTTACCGTAGCCTTGACCTCCTGACCTCCTGGACTCAAGCAACCCTCTTACCTCAGCCTCCCCACCCACCCCCGTAGTAGGACTACAGGTGCACACCACCATGCCCAGGTAATATTAAGACATTTTTTGTAGAGATGGGGGTCCCAGCATCTTGACCAGGCTCGTCTTAAACTTCTGGGCTCAAACAATCCTCCCATCTTGGCCTCCCAAAGTGCTGTGATTACAGGTGTGAACCATTGTGCCTGGTCCCCCACTTTTCTTTTAATTCCTCCATCTCATTCTTCCAGCACCATTATGGCCTTAAAATGATAATGATGATGATGATAGCTGCTTATGGTAATATAGATATTACCATGTATATTAATTACCATGTTCTATTAATTAACTCATTCAGACCTCACAGCAGCCCTGTCAGGCGAATTCTATTATTAGTCTGTTTTTATAGATTAGGAAAGTATACACAAAGAGTTGATTTGCCCTGGTTTACACAGCTAGTAAGTGGCGGAGACAGAATTGAATCCAAGCAGTCTGATTTCAGAGGCTATGTTCTCATCATATGATTTTGTTTCTCATCACTCCTCCTTCCTATCTGGCCAGATTCTGTGTTTTGTCTTCTCCTTCTTCCTAGGATGGACTTTTGGGATTCCTGTGTCAGTTAAGATCTCCTATAAAGTGGTGCCTGAGGCTAAACTAATGTGCCAATATTAGACTAGGGAAATGCAATCCCAAGGAAACAGGAGAGATGGAGAGAAAATGTAAGGGAGTATATTACTGAGATTAATGACAAGCAAATTCCTTGGCCTTTGGGAATATCTTTATGGAGAATAAATGAAGGGACTGTATATCCAGGAGTCCATCTAGGGGTGAGGAAGGAAGTGGCATCCGTCCGCTGACGTCCATAACCCATAGGTCAAAGTTGGATCTGTGGAGTTTTACTGTAACATGAGTGCCAAGTGAGTCCTGGTGTCCCCACAAACCTCAGCACAACACGGATGTGGGGGCATGGGGGTGCATTGAGCCTCTAGTCTGTAGCCACAGTGAAGGCTGGAGACAGTTGGCTCCGTCATCTATGGAAGAGGGTGAGTTCTACTGGGGGCTTCACAGGTCAGAAAGCAAAGCAGGCACAGATCTGGAGTGATGCATAAACAGAATCTAGTACATGCCTCTTTCCCCTTCCCTGTAGTAATAAATATCATAAAAAGAAAGCAGGAAGAAAACAATGTCACAAAAAGGAAATTTATCTTAGGAGCTCTTGAAACTATTACATGAGGAAAATACAGCACAGAAAAATTGCACAGGACAGGACTCATGCTAAGAGAGTAGTTTGCCTTCACATGGGCCGTAGCAATTCAGGGTCCTGCCAACCTCTTCCAAATGTTCCAGTTGTCTCCAGATCACAGAGTTCTGGCCCAGCTAGCTCCTGGCCAATTTCCAAGCTCATACTTCTCTGTAGAGTCTTTATTTCCTGCTCTAGAATTTATCGCTTCCCAGGATTGTTGGCCGTTGATATTCTCTCTGGGGAAACCTCTTTCTTCGTTTCAGGGAAAGACTGGCCCTAAAAATCCAGGAAAAAAGTCAAATGATCATCTGCCTTCATCAGCTCTTTGAAGTCTGGGTTCTTTGGTCTTCAAAAGAAGTGTGGAGCTAATCTACATCTTATTAAAGTGCAAATACGTTAATTGTATTACATAGTCCACTAAGCAGTAGCCACTGGTCAAAGAGGGTTTATTAACCCACTACTATTAGGTGAAGAAAGAGAGGGGCAACATGCAGATGTTCTGTTCCCCTGGTTTTGTTCCTTTGGAGATAATATAAAAGATAGTCCTTGTCCCTTTAGTTGCCTGCCTGGGTACCCTCATATCCACAGTTGTCCTGAAAGACAGATTATTTCTCCCAAATGATTAGAAGACATAAAAACTCTCTGATTTCTGTTTTTCTTGAGATAATTTTTCACCATCTTTAGTCTTGCTACTATTTTACTGTCCTTTAAGTTTCTGAGTCCTCTAACCATTAACAAATTATCTGTTAATAGAGTTAATGATTTTCCCCTAAATAATGTGTATAATGTTAAATAAAATAGGAGGGGTCAGTAGTTCTAAAACAATTGATGATGCCCAAAGTACCTAATAAGCTTGCTAAACATTCCTGTGTTTCCTCACTACCATAATGCAGTGTTTTATTCCATCTAAGACACCACTGATTGCAGACTCTACTGATATATACCACTAAAGAAAAATGGCTGCAGTGAAACAATGGCATCATAATTCCTCTCACTCAGAATATTCATTTTAGACTTGTTAAAAGAGTTCTCTTAGCCTTGATTAGACCCAAATATATTTTTTCATATATTACTCCATGTGCATACAAGAAAAGAGAATGGAAACAATAAATTGGTAAAGGTATCCCTAAAGTTTCATCACATTATAGAGTCCAGCTATTCTGAATCACTAATTAAGACAAAGTCATCAAATAAGTGTTAATGACGTAGCAGTTTGAGAATTCTGCTGTTGCCTCTGGAGTTTTCCTGAAGCCACTGAATTCTGCTCTGCAAGTTTCAGGGAACTGAGGAAGTGGCAGTCATGTCTTGAGTACCAACTTAGTTTCAGAGCTCTGTGAGATTTGCCTAAGTGCTCCTCTTAAAACCAATATGTCTTTTCAATGAATTCATATTTTCGTATTTCTATGAGCAACTTAGCTCATGTTTTGAAGGCAGAAGAAAGGGGAAAAAAATGCCCCAAATCTTACAGGGCTGCTGGCAATTTGTGTCCTCTAAATGTAAACACGAATGTAATTGTTATTAAAAAAAAAAAAAACCCTAGAAGAAAACCTAAGCAATACCATACAGAACATAGGCATGGGTAAAGACTTTATGACTAAAACATCAAAAGCAATGGCAACAAAAGCCAAAATTGACAAATGGGATCTAATTAAAGAGCTTCTGCACAGAAAAAGAAGCTATCATTAGAGTGAACAGGCAACCTACAGAATGGGAGAAAACTTTTTGCAATCTATCCATCTGACACAGGGATAATATTCAGAATCTACAAAGAACTTATACAAATTTACAAGAAAAAAGCAAACAACTCCATCACGAAGTGGACGAAGGATGAGAACAGACATTTCTCAAAAGAAGACATTTATGCAGCCAAGAAACATATGAAAAAAAAGCTCATCATCACTAGTCATTAGAGAAATGCAAATCAAAACCACAATGAGATATCATCTCATGCCAGTTAAAATGGCAGTCATTAAAAAGTCAGGAAACAACAGATGCTAGAGAGGATGTGGAGAAAGAGGAACACTTTTACACTGTTGGTGGGAGTGTAAATTAGTTAAACCATTGTGGAAGACAGTGTGGTGATTCCTCAAGGATCTATAACCAAAAATACTATTTGATCCAGCAATCCCATTATTGGGTATATGCCCAAAGGATTATAAATCATTCTACTATAAAGACATGTGCACATGTATGTTTATTGCAGCACTGTTCACAATAGCAAAGACTTGGAACCAACCCAAATGCCCATCAGTGATAGACTGGATAAAAAAAAAAAGTGACACATATATACCATGGAATACTATGCAGCCATAAAGAAGGATGAGTTCATGTCCTTTGCAGGGACATGGATGAAGCTTGAAATGATCATTCTCAGCAAACTAAGACAAGAACAGAAAACCAAACACTGTATGTTCTCACTCATAAGTGGGAGCTGAACAATGAGAACACATGGACACAGGGAGGGGAACATCACACACCGGGCATGTTGGGAGGGTAGGGAGATAGGGGAGGGATAGCATTAGGAGAAATACATAATGTAGATGGTGAGTTGATGGGTGCAGCAAACCATGGCCCGTGTGTACCTGTGTAGCACACTTGCATGTTCTGCACTTGTATCCCAGAACTTAAAGTATAATAAGAAAGACGTAATAAAACTTAAGAAACAGCCAAGAAAGTTTTTGCATACCTCATGCCACCCTGCTCGAAACCCTTCAGACTCTGCTTCTTGCCTGCAGAATAGAGTCCATGAAAAAAAAAGTAATTGTTGATTCCATGAAATGTTGTACACTAATTTTCTCATATTTGTAATATGATATGATAGTTTTATTAGCTTCAGATTACTATAATATATTTGTAACCATTATTTAAAATTTTACTGAAGAGACTGTGAAACGGACTCAGTTTTTCAACCACACGTATCTAAAAACATTTATGTCTTTTCCTCATTCATGGGCTTTGTGTTTCTTACTTTCTGGTTAGGTTAAGAGGCTTATTGCCACAGGCCCTTTGTTAGGATTATTTGTAAAGTTTTTAGTCTTTTTTTCCAAATTGGTTGGAAGTTGATCTTCTTTTTTTTTGTTAGTCTTCCTTTCCAATCTCAGGCATAAATTAACTTTTTTAATCCAGTTGCCTCAGTCAGTAATTAAAATCTTAAATCTACTAGCCAGAAATAAAATATAATCAACCCAACTATTTGTCAATGTACAGCTGAAATAACTGTTGGAGAGGTTACCTGTTTTGATTTTCAACAATTTGTTTCAGTACCACATAGATTATGGCAGGCAGTAAATTGGGTGTACAATACTTCTTTCTGTTATCCATGAGGCCTCATAGTTGCTTCTTTCGATGGCATAAAAATGATTGTGTTGTCTAGCTCTAGCAACTAGGGTTTGAAATCCTGGGCCAATAAGGATATTTGTTAAAATAAAGACTATTTGATGTTTAAAAGATGATTAAACCATTCTGACTTTATTCATTGGAATAGCAAAACAACATAAACAGTTTCTGTCTAAATATGTAATATGAAGCAGTTGGTAACATTCAATTAAGGATTGCTGTGTCAATATGTTCCCTAAAATAGTTTTTTACAGCTTTTTTGAGTAACTAAAGATATTTAGTTACTGAAAAGGCTCATCATTCTAATGGTCAGGGATTTATTTTTTCATGTAGCAATTTTAGGAGTTTTGACTTCCCTCACATACAGTGAATCCTGTCTAACCCTGGATAAGGGAGTCAAAGAGAGGGATCCCAAGTCATAGAGTCATGTTTTTAGGGGACCTAGCTTGACACTCAAAAGAGAATAGAAAAAGGCAAAAGATAGTAGTGGCAGAAGTAGCTTCTTGGAATCTTCATTCCCAAAATGTTGGCCAGTGAGAACTAATGTGTTAAAAAGTGAAGAAACATTTAACAAAAACTAAAAAGCAATGGTGATACTGAGTAAAGTCGCATAGTATCTTGAAAATATGAATTAATGTCACCTCTATCAATTTCTCCTCTTTCTCCTTCTTTGCATTCATTGCCTCAGGGAAGAGATGTGGCAGTGTCTCAAGCAGGTGGCCTACATCTACCCCTATTCTTGTCCTGGACCCTCCTCTATGCCTAGGGTCTTTTCATCAACCGAAAGGCAGCAAGAAAATGTTGAAGAGCAGATGGAGGAGTCGAGGACTCCATTACATCCCCAACCAGAAAAAGGCACTGGGCTTGGGGAGAAGGGAAGACGTAAGGAAAGCAATGAGAATGCTAATGTTCAGGGTCCTGGTTAGAAGGGCACTGCTGCAAGACTGTGGGATAAAAACTTTGAGACAGGGTTTCCCAGGAGCAGATCTTCCGTGAAGACTCCTGGGCACATGCTTTATGAAGGAAAGGTTTCTGGGAGACATCAGTGAGGAACTGAGCAAGGTAGGACAAGAATGGGCAGAAAGCCATGCCAGGGTTTGATCTCAGGCGAACACCTGCAGAGTCCCGATCTGGCAGAGGAGGGCTGGAGAGTAGGTTAGGTCTCAGAGTTGTCCCAAGCTGAGCCAGTGAGTTAGCCTCTCTTCCCCTCCGACCTGTTTGCCTTTGAACAAGGGCTTTCCTCCACAGAAGTAAACTTCTGAGGACCCAGAAGCCTCAGTTGCCTCAGTGCAACTTTCAGAAGGACCACAGGTGCTGGTTGTTGGAAACATAACACCATGTGGTATGGGTGTGAAGGGGTGACATTTGCACAAAAATGGTAAAAACAGGATCCAAGTTGTTCTGGATAGAGCATTGACATCATCTGCTACACCCAGAAAATAAGAAATAGAATATCATAGTCATAAATGTGTGATCTGTGTGTATGTAGCAGTCTGCTATTTTTCAAGGCTTTTCTTGCTACATTATCTTTTCTGAGCTTCGTTACAACCTTAAAAGATACAGTGGCACAGCTTGTGATATTGGTCTCACATACGTGAAAGGTGCAACATCATCAAGCAAGTTACTCAAATAATGGAAGCCTATGTCTTTAACTTTAAATCCAACAGTCTCTCTCTAGTCTGAAGCCACAATCTAGAGAACATTTTCTGATCCAGATCCAGAACCTAGGGTTCCTTATAGAATAGAGCCTAAGCTGTGCTTCCCACCAAGATTCCTTGACTCCCACCTGAGACCCTCTAAATTGGCATCTCTAAGTGTGAAGCCAAGAGTTTCTGTTTTTATGAGCTCTCAGGAAATGCCTGCATAACTAAGGAAGTGCAGTTGTCCAGTCTGGATTTGGGGAACCACTGGTTCAGAGCACACTTTTGGGTTTTAGGCAGGACAGGGTTCAAGTCCTGGTTCTGCCATTTGCCATCTGTGCGAGTTTAGGTAAGTCAGTGAAATTCTCTCAGCTCTACTTTTATCATGTGCAAAACTGGGCAATGTTAGTACTCACCTCAAAGGATTGTGTTGAGAATTCAATGAGATGATATTGGTAAAGCACTAAGCCCAGGGGCCTGGATAAAGTCAATTCTAATGAGTGGTATGTACTATGATTTTACTATTATTAATCCACATACTTTTCTTCAAATTAATTGAACTCAGGTCATCCTTCCTCTTAAATGCAGTTTCCCCCTCTATGAAACACTGAATGTCAGTGTGGACCACTTTCCAGGACTTGAAAATGATTCAGCAAAGTGAACCTTTTGGTTAATGTTGTTTACTGGAGTGGGATTTGAGCTGTGGCAGTTCACACACATACTGGCAGATGGTGGATGGCCTTGGGAGGTTATACCATTTGCTTAGAATACAGGGTTTGAAGTCTCTCTTCACCAGCTATTTCAAAAATGAGTCTCACTTAGAATTTCACTGAAGCAGATGAGCCTGTAGTTAAAATCCTAGTGAAATAACCACTAGTTTAGTATTTGTTTACAGCCTAGACACTCACCTTGCAGGTACAATCCCAGGTGTACTAAATCCTAAAGTAAACTCTATAGTTCCCTTAGGGTTCCTGTTTTGGGGACATCTAGAAAAATACATTTGAAAATAAGCTTTTGCCCAGCTCCCAGCCCCATGACAAAAATAAAAAATGAAAAAAAAAATGTTCTCTCTAGTTTGTAAAGCAAACAAGAGAAACACAAAGAGTGGAGGAAGCCAGCTGCTGAAATGGCACCCAAACAGAACCATTTTCAATAGCTGGGAGATAAGTCATAGCATTAATAGAGCTAGAATAAGGGTATTTTTCAGAAAAAATACCCTTATGCGTAGGATAAACGCTGGCTGACCTTTCGTCCTATGCATAAGGGGAAGGAAGTGGGAGCGGTGACAGGACTGAGATGAGAAATAACCGTTCATCTTTGTGCAGACAGAGTGAGACTAAAGCCCTTGAGCTTCTGCTGTGGGGTTGGACTGTAGGAGGAACTCAGCGCAGAAACACTAAGGGAGCTGCCTTTCCCAACCAGTAAGGTGAGGGTGCCCAAGAAGGCACATCTGCACATTGCCACCAGTCCAGTTCTCAATGTGTCAGCCTGTGTGAAGCAACCTGCCGAAAACTCATTATAAAATGTAAGCACCCAGTACAGATGGACAGAGAGAGGACGCAGCTAATAAGAATAGATCACATCTTTCTTGCACATTTCCTACTTTCTAGGACCTTTACATACATTAGGTCACCTAATCCTATGAAGGGTATACATCTATTTTCCCATTTTACAGAGGAAGACACTAACTTTCCAAAGGTCTAACTAGTAAGGATCAAAGCTTACCTTTTATACTAAGAATTTTCTCCTGGGCCTGTCATCTGAACCTCTAGCTATACTCTCTTATGACAAATAAACCCCATTCACTGCCAATAAATTGAGGCCCCCTAACGTTGTGAGTAACAAAGAACAAAGGACAGTACGCAGACTTACATGCTTCTCTGGTGGAAGTTGCTTGGTTCCTTTGGAGTGACACCACAAGACACTGAGAAGCAGGGACTTACCTTGTGTAAGCAAATGCAGACAGTGGACTGCATTTATATCATGGCAGTGGAAGGGGCAGAAAGAGGGCCCTGCTGTTCAGGCCTCTTCTGCTTATTTAGCCAAGTCACCCTTGTCAGGTCCCTATTGTGTGCCACATGCTGTGGTCAGACATTGGATCATCTGAAGTTGAATAAACAGCGGCTTCTTGTCATGTGAATCACACCATATAAAGGAAAAGGCAGACAAATAGATCATAAAGCAGTATATTAGTGTTACAATAGCGGTTTAAACTAAGTCCTTAAAGATCACAAAAGACAAATAAAAAGGCAAAAGACAAATCAAAAAGGGAAAGCTCCTAACTCTGAAAGCTGAATGGAGGGAACTTTGTACATTAAAGGCAATGTCAGAGGAAAAAAAATAAAAAACACTTTAGACCTTCACTTGACAAATTTCACAGAAATTTAAGAGTTATTTTTTTTCAGAGAAAACTAGAAAAATAGACATTTGAGAGATTATCTAGTGTGTGTGTGTGTATATATATATATATATATATTTCACGTATATTTATACATAAAGACAGAAATAAAGGCTATGTAAAGAATAACAAAATGGGAAAAGCATATATAAAGATGTTCTAGTAACATCGTTTATAATAGTAAAATATTAGAAACCACTGACATGTCCTACAATAGGGCAATTACTTAAATAAAATGTTTACAGTGAAATATTGTGGTTGTTTTAGGAGAGACTTCTCTTTTCATGTTATTAAGCATTTTTTAAGTGCACTGTGCTAGGGATACAGAACTTAGGCAATGGTTTCAATCCTTAAACATCTTACTTAAATATGTACATAACTCTCCTTGCATGATTGTTTAGTTTTTTAAAATCAGAAAATGTATTTTATCAGACATTTTTCTTGTGGATTATTTTTAGATCAATAAGTTGTTTTTGTTTTTGCAAATATATACACAGTGATAACAATCAGTCTAATTCTATTAATCCCTTTTGCAATCTCTTCCTCTAAATCCAAGCAACCACTGATCTGATTCTGCCTCTTTAGTTTTGCCTTTTCCCAAATATCACATAAATGGAATCATGTGGAAAAAGTAGGTAGTTTTTGGTGTTTTGCTCCTTTCACATAGTATAATGTGTTTGAGATTTATTCACATTGTTCCATGTATTTTCACTTTTATTGCTAAATAGTATTCTATACTATAGATGCGCCACAATTTTTTAATCTATCCACCAAGCATTGAACATTTGAAGTGTTTGTAAATTATGGATAAAGTTGCCAAAAACATTTGCAGACATGTTTTTGTGTGGACATATATTTTCATTTCTCTGTTAAATATCTAGGAGTGTGATTGCTGGCCACATAAATGTATTTAACTTTATAAGAAACTGCCAAGCTGTTGTGTAAAAGAGCTATATGTACCAGTTTGCATTCCAACCAGTGATGTATGAAAGTTCCAGGTGCTTCAAATTCTGGCCAAATCTTGGTGTGTCAATCGTTTTCATTTAAGCTATTCACATTGATGTGTAGTATTATGTCATTGCACTAGCAGTCTCTAATACCACCCGAGGCTCAATAATTTACTAGAAGGATTTGAAAAAAACTATTATATTCATGATTGTGATTTATTACAGTAAAGGGATAAAGACTAAAATCAGCAAAAGAAAAAGCCATATGGAATGAAATCCAAGAACAACCAGGCACAAGCTTCCAAGTGTCCCTTTTCAGTAGAGTCACTTGGAGACATGCTTAATTCTTCTAGTAATGATGTGTGACAACATGCATGAGGGTTTCCAACAAGGGAAGCTCAGTTGAGCCTGTGTCCAGAGTTTCATTCGGGGTCAGTAACACAGGCACTATGACAGCTCCTCTGACTCCCATGCTGCACTTCATCACTACCTCACCAAAACCAGGTGTTCATCATAAATCACATTGTTAGAATAAACTTATTTGGTCAAACTGGTACAGAATCTCAGAATATTCTGACTGATAAGAAATAAGAATAAGAAATCATTATATCAAAGTAATATTCCAAAGGAAGAAAGGTCTTTCTTAGGAATATGCAGGCTTTGAGCAATACAGGGCTCCTGAGTTAACCCTTTCCTGCCCATCCATAGTGGTCTTAATTTGCTTTTTTTCACATCCATTAATGTTGACCATCTTTGTATGTGGTTATTTGTCATTCACATATTTTCTTTAGTGAGGTGTCCAAAGCTTTGGTCAATTTTAGAGATTTGACTATTTATACGCAGAAGATTGAAACTAGACCCATACCTTTCACCATATATAAAAGTTAACACAAAATGGATTAAAGATCTAAACATAAGATCTGAAACTATACAAATTCTAGAAGAAAATCTAGGAAAAGCTCTTCTAGACATTGGCCTAGGCAAATAATTTATGACCAAGTCCTCAAAAGCAATGCAAAAAATAAAGTAAAATAAAATAATGGAACTTAAAAACCTTCTATTTTTGAGTAAACAGAACCTACAGAATGGGAAAAAAATTTGCAAATCATGCATCTGACAAAGCTAATATTCAGAATCTACAAGGAACATTTTTCAAAAGAAGACATACATGCGGCCAATAAACATATAAAAATGCTTAAAATCACTAATAATCAGAGAAATGCAAGTTCAAACCACAATGAGATACCATTTTACATGGAGTGTCGATTATTAAAATGTCTATAAACAATAGATGTTGGTGAGGATGCAGAGAAAAGGGAATAGTTATCCACTGTTAGTGAGAATATAAACTAGTACAACATTTATGGAAACCATATGGAGATTTCTCAAAGAAAAATAACATTAGATCCAGCAATCCCACTACTGGGTATATAACCAAAAGGAAAGAAATCATTATATCAAAAATATATACTATACTACTCAGTCATAAAAAGAATGAAGTCATGTCTTTTTCAGTAACATGGATGGGAACTGGAGGCCGTTATCTTCAGTAAGATAACTTAGAAACAGAAAATCATTATATGTAGCATATTCTCACTTATAAGTGGGAGCTAAACACTGGGTACATGTGGACTTACAGAGTGAGATAACAGACACTGAATACTACAAAAGGTGAGAAGGTAGGAGGGGGTAAAGGTTGAAAAATAACCTATTGGGTACAGTGTTCACTGTTTGGATGATGGGTGCACCAGCAGTCCAGACTTAACCATGCTGCAATATATGCATGGAAGATATCTACATTTGTATCTAAATATATAAAAATAAGTAAATAAATATACACAAAAAAGATTTAGCTATTTTTTTTAATTGAGTTGTAAGAGTTTTGTTTTTGGAGATTCTGGATAATTGTTTATATGTATTTTGCAAATCATTTCTCATAGTCTGTGGTCTCTCTCTCTCTCTCTCTCTCTTTTCTTACCAGGGCTTTCAAAGATCAGAAGTTTTTAATTTTGATAAAATCCAATTTATTATTTTTATATGTTCTCCACTTTATGCATTATCCAAAAAAATCTTTTCTAACCCAGAGTCACAAAGGCTTTCTTTTATATATTTATCTTATTTATCACATGCTTTGGTTTGTATCAAAACAGGGTCCTGTGCCCAAGTGTATTTTCTTCTCCTTTCACCAGGGCAGATGGTTTTTGCTTTTATTCTTCTCTCAGAAGCAATTTACATTTGCTTTGTAACCTCAGCCTGCTGATGAACTTAAGAAAATTTATGATTTTGTAGATGTAGATTTTTTAAAATTTTTATAGTGGGACTGACATTCTCTTGCATCTTTGTATATCCTACATTGAAGTAGAGCTCTCAAGAGAAATATTCTGATATCTGGGAAATGTTTTATGGTTTTATGATTAAGAGCCATTTCCCAAACTGGAAAATACTAAATATACAAAACTGTATATAAAGTATAATCTCAATATTTACTAATCTCTTAATATGTGTTAGGCCTTTTAGTAGGTACTGATAAGCAAGATTGATGTCTCTTTTTTTGTGAAGAAACTATAATTAACATTTTTCTGCATCAACATTGAAAATATCTGCATATCAGAAAATAACAAAACCAGAATTAAAAATCCAACAATGATCTTGAGAAAACATATTCACTAAGTATAACAAGAGTTAATATTGTTAGTGCATAAGAACACTTGTAGTATGGTAAATTATAGCAGAATTATAGCAAACACTGGCAGTGCTTTACTCACATTTCCTTGGATCCTTTTCTATTTTTGTCACTGGCTGCTGGTGAGATTTCCTTTCTGAACACTACTAGTACCTGCATTTCTTTTTTGGTGACTGCTGTTAGCCAACTGAGCATGCTTTTACTAGTACCTATGGAGAGTCAGAACTGCCTGGGAATCTTTCCAACCCAGGAACAGTCCTTAACCAGGGACCAAGAGACACAGCTCTCTTGTCTTTGGATTAGGGCAGTTTAGAGATGTGATCTCTATCATCTCCAGACCTTACCTGCAGGTAATGCCCAAGTTATTTTCCATGGAACTTTAGTGGATGCCACAAACCTGGTCAGCCCCCTTCCCTTCCTGCCCCATTTCTCTACTCCCCTATTAGTTTTCCCCAGGAACACTTACTGATAAATCGCTTTTGTTCAAGTTCTTATCTCAGGGTCTTCTTCTAGGATAGCCAATATCAGGCATAAATCAAAACTAAAATATTAAAAGCACAAAGGAAAGAAAAATGAGCTAAGTACATAGATTAGGAATTCATTCAAGAAGAAAATACATCCTTTCCATAGGTCACTTTTATTACTGAATGTATTTGAGGGAAAAGGAGCTTTCTTCTTCATCTGCTCCCTGATCTTTTCATGTTCAGTAATTTCTCCGTAATGCTTCCAACTCCCCATTTCTCCTAACTCTATTTTGAGTGCTCTTCAGCTTTGTCTCTATCTCCTGAAACTTGAGCATACTTTCCTCTTTCAATTCAGTGCTTTTGCTACAACACTGACCTTGGTAGGTAGGTAACACTGGAATGCCGCCCTTCCATCCCCTTCCCTTTGTACACATGTAACATGGTATGCTGAATGTTCGGGGATTGGTAAAAAGATTTTCACTGTAGAAAAAAACCTTAAAAGACTAAATATGACTGTCTCAAAAACCAAAGGGAATCACCATTGTCATATACTTATTAGTCTTCAGGTGCACCTTACTCCAAGAGAGAGTCTGCCCTTTAATTTTACTTTGCAATCCTTATCCAACTTTAGAAAAACCCTATTCACTGCTCTGGGTTTGGTCATCTCCTGATTCTATCTCCTTCTCTGTATCAGGGTAACTCCCGGGATGAAATTTTCCAAAGTATAATTTATCAGTCTAACTGATAATAATAACATTTCATGGTGTATGAAGACTGATGGGGTGGGGTTGGAATATTTGGCAGAATAATTCAGATGGGAGCTGGTGCTTTCTGCTTGAGCCTTCTTTTTCAGTCCAGCCGCAGTGGTGTGGGAGAGCCCCAGCCACAGTGGTGTGAGACAGAGAGCCAACTGTATGCATCTCTTCTCAATTCTTTCTTCAGTACTGCCTTCTTGGTTGCTTGAAATCAGTCATTGCGGTAGAATGGAATGGAAAATCAACATTTCCTACAAATCAGGGCCTTTTAATACTCCAGAGAGCCAACTGTGAGTCATTTACCCACCTAACACTGCCCCAGGGTATCTTTGGGGGATTGCACTTGTGCCATTTCTTAGCCCAGGTGGTTTATTTGGGGCTGATCCTATTCCCTGGTTCCAAGAGTAGGCAGAGTACCACATCCTTCCTGGTCTTGTTGATTGACACTAAAATGGGTAGATATTTCAAGATAGACAAATCGAATCCCTGTCTGGGATTTTTACTGAAATGATTGGGAAAGAAGTATCCTCTTCTTTTGAGATTTTGGACACGAAGTTCTCTGAATGATGGCGCTGGTGAGGGCCATGCAGACCGGTACATAGAGAAAGCCTGCTTGAGAACAAAGCCAGCACAAAGGAAAATAAAGCCTAAACAAAGAAAGAGAAAATGATAGCGTTTGTGATGATCATTTTAATAACTGAATAGAGCCCCTACATTTCAGTTACTTAAGCCAACAATGACTATTATTGCTTCAGCTATTTTGAGTTCAGTTTCTGTCCACATGTGACCATGTAAATTTTGATTTATAGTGAAGAGAACACACACACACACACACACACATACACACACACACACACACACACACGCATACACATATCTTTCAGAAGCAGACAATGCTTTTCAGAAAATAAGGAAAATGAGATTTTTTCTTACAGGCAATGTGGAGCATTACGTTATTATGCAGTGCAATGTTAATTATAATTTTCTCATCCTTCTGCTTCCAGATCAGGCCCAGGGACTTATCAAACAACAGACCCAGAAACCTTTAGTTACTCAAACATGAGGCAGAAATGTGGAAATTAAAGTTTCTCCCCCTCCACTCTGTGCCCCACTTAGGCCAGATCAGAATGTTAGGCAGTACTCCTCTCTACTGCCAAGGTTCTGGTAAGACAGAAACAATCTAGAAGGTAATCTTCTCCTGGTCAGAGCAACCTTTTCAAAAATGGAGGGGTGTTGTTACATTTAATTCAGAAATGACTTTTTCATTGCAAGAAAATGTTCAAAAAAGTAAACAAATTCCAATAATGTCACTCCAATATTCCTCAATCACATTAGCAAGCTTTGATAAAAGTTGGTACCCAAAGGTAAAAATGCTTTGGTGAAACAAATACTTCTCACGGAACCAGGTGTCAGGTCAACTGGAATTCAAATCCACTGAGAAAGGGGTTGTAGAAAGCAGTTTGTCAACACAGAAACTCATACAGTTCCATTTCCTTCTATTCAGCAATTCCACCTCTAGAAATACATGCTAAGTAAATAATCAGAAAATCAAATGAAAATGTATATGCAATGAAATTCTTTGCAGCCATGTTTATAATACAGAAACACGGGGAAATCTGAAATGCTTAACAACAAATAAATGGTTAATAAATTAGGGCCATGTGTATAATAAAGTACCATTTTAAAACATGACATTTTCAAGAAATTTGAAGTCTGATATAATATTTAAGAAAAAGAGAGTATGATCTCAGATAAAAATGTACACACAACTTACAACTCATCTTGATACAGATTGAGAACATTCCAATACCTTTATGTTTTTGCATCTGTTAAGACTTCACCCACTTACCCACCTGGTGAGTTCTTATTTTTCCTTCAAAATCCAGCTCTTTTCTTGGAAAGAAGGTGACTAAGAAGAGTAAATTATTCCATCTTGAAGAATAGACCACATTTCACCCTATGAACTTACAAGTGCCTCCCCTCATCGGTGCACCGCTCTCTGTGGCTTCCCATCCATTGGCATTAGTATCTGAGGTGAGAGCAGTGCTGTTCTTCATCTGTCCTGTCCTGAGAGGCCTCTATGAAAATGGCCAGCAGGGACAATGAGGGTACCCTGGCTCCCTTCAGCAGGGGGGACCATCAGTGTGCTGATCTGAGCAGGACTGTTGCAGATCATATCATTTCAAAAAGACCTTTCTGTCATAACTGCTTGATGTTGATACATGTTACAAAATATGGACTTATGCCACTTTTAATGTGTCAGCTATTGGGTGGATTCCATGAATAAAATCAGCCAAGCTTTAAAAATATATATTATCGTCTCTAGAAACTATAAGGAAACCATGGAAATGACTCGTCTGTTACTAACACAGACTACAGCAGGGGCCCTGTTGCCTCGGGCAGTATGAAACCACAGCATGGTGTGACAAGCAAAGAGAAGGTGAATTCTTACCCTATTCTTAGTTGTCTGCTAAACAAATGAGCAATGCAATCAATCCAGTCCCCGCACTTGCTTTCGACAAGATGGCTTCTGCATCAAGGACATTTTTCTGCTCGAGCTGCCCCATTTTCAGTTACTAGACTATTATTCTTGTTATTATTATTACCACTGTTTTCTCGATAATTAGTTGCTAATGGCACCAAAGCTTACTTTTTTATTACCATGCCTTTTCCTGAAAGACTGGTTATCTGTGTCTTTCTCTTTCATTATTCTAGATGCTCTTGAAGGCAGGGAGAGTCTGTTATTCACCACTCATTCTGTATATACTCAGTAAGTTATCACAGTTCCAGTAGCTTAGAAGAGTAGCTGGCATATAATTAGTTTTAAACAAATGTTTGAGGAATAAATGGAAAAATGTATGTAGTTTTATGCCATGTACAGAAGAGAATTGCTATGACCACAGTGTGAGAGCCAAATTTGTAGAGAAGGAATAGACTTCCTCTAGAATGCAGACAGATAGCAAGTAGTTAAAATTGTCATTTAGCAAGTGAATATTGCTTCATTGAGCAAAGACAATGATGACAGCAGAAAAGGGAAAAGATAAGAGAAAGGGAAAAATAGGGTATAAATAAACACTAAATTTAAGGTGAAGGTAGTTTTTAAGCAAGAGGGAGGACTTGAGTTTTGGAAAGATCAGATAGTGAGATTTATTTATTTTTATAGCATTTTATTGCTTAAATTGGGTGGTGAGTGAATGGATTTTCATTCTATTTTTCTCTATATGTTCACATTTTATTAAAAAATAAAAAGACCGTTATTGATACTTCATTATATAAAAGAGTTTTGATAATATCATAGAAATTTTATAAAATTATAAAATGAGTCACTCAGTTCAGTCAAGTCAACCTCAGTGAAGCCCCTTCCACTTCAACCCATCTTGAGGCTTTTCGTCATCTCGTCATCTCTTCTAGAGGGCTCAGTGATTGTTCTCTAGCTGCCCTGGTCTCTAGGTTTGGCTCTCTCCAAGCCATCCCTCTCTCTGCCCAGAGCTTTCCTAAAATATAGATCATGCAATTTCTCTGCTTTAAAACAGCTTGTGAGAAAAAGTTTAAACTTGACAATGTGACATTCAAAGAACCTCTCGGTTTAGCTTTTTTTTTTCTTTTCTTTTTTTTTTTGTTTACCTCTATCTGGTCTTTCTACCATTGTAGAAATTGTGTTGCTGGGGCAATATCCCCCTTGCACCCTCCCCCTGAACCTACCTTGTTCATTAGAACCTCATCAGTCTTTGCTCTAATTCTGTCCATTATGCTTGCAAATATGAATGCAAAACCAAAGAACTTGACTTTGCTTGTTCTTCCCAAACAGAAGTGATTGTTGTTTGAGAGCCTCAGGTAAGTTAAAGACAAAAATTAAACATAATGATTCATAAGTAAGTAATAATTCATAGGTAAATAAGTAATAAGCAAGTGTTAGCTATACTGGCATCCATAGTGCCAAGAATAGTGCTATTTTCTCTCACAGTCATAGACTTTCAATATACTACTTGTTCAGTGAAAATGGAATGTATGGCAAATATTTAGATTATAATAAGTGCATACAATTTTAAAAAAATCAAACAGGCAAAAGCTGAATACTTGATTTATTGTTTTTTTCTTACATGTAGATATGTATGATACTTACTTATGAATTATTATGTTTAATTTTTGTCTTTAACTTACCTCAGGCTCTCAGATAACAATAACTCCCATTTGGGAAATGTGACCAGTAGGTAGAGTGCCAATGTAAAAGATACAATACCTATTTACAAATCTTGGTTTTAATTGTAATTTTGAAAATAACTTATTTTTGATTAAGTGCTTAAAGTCTTGGAGTTTCAATGACCTTTCTATTGATTGGGAAGAGTCACCTAGCTTTAACTTCAAAGTCAAATCTGCCTTTTGTTTGCAGCTTTTTGTTCTATATAACTGAAGCCAAGTAGGAAATCTCTATGCATTACCAATTATAGAACAGGTTACCATGAGGGATGATTTTGCTTCTTGTGTTCTGGGAATCCCTTGTAGTTATATGTGTGCAAGGAAATAGTCTTACTTTGTTACAAAGGCTGTTGATTTAACAGTCATGGATTGAGCAAGTAAGATCACAGTATACTCTATAAGCTAAATTAAACTCATCCTTCACCATGCTGTCCTTAGTAATATCTACTGCTTTAGTTGAGTCCAAATGGTGGTAGATGTGTTAAGAGAAGTAACAGTTATCAGCTCTCTTGTTTAGTTTCAGAAAACTGCTAGAGAACCCACTGGTTTCTTTTCATTCATCTCCAACCCTGAAGTGCCATTTTTATAATTTTTCTTTATTTTTAATGCTTTCGTTAATTCTGTCTGTATTAACATTTTTTGCTGGCATTAAAGATCTGAGAAAAAGTCTTTGATCAGAGAGGGGAAATGCAATAAGAAAATGTACAAAATAGGAATGAGAAATATATGTTTATAAGCAATAGAAAGGGCTAACACAATGGCAGTTGGAGCCATTGAAATTTCTGTTTCTCAATTCTACCAAGACTCAACACTTACAGATTATTATTTTGTCAATAAAATCCATGTGTTCTAAATGAGAAGAAATGATAGGTACACTGGTAGATATTATGGTATATTAGGTTGTCATTCAGCAAATATTTATTTCTTACCTTTCCCATTCTCCTACCTCCACAGGATAATGATACTTTCCTCACGCCATTGATATTGGGCTTTGCTATGTGATTTCCTTTACTTTTAATAATAAAACTTTATTAAGAGCCTGATACTTTACTCTATTTGCAAGCAAACAAATTACTCTACCACAGTGTTGTGGATGCTTGAAGAAGGCATGAGACTCCTATGTCGGAAATAAAAAACTTTATCACTCACAGCAATAAAAGTAGCTAGAATATCAGTATTTTCTTGTGGTGGTTCCCCAGGCTCTGTTCCTACAGGATAATATGGAGAGGGCCACCTGATTACTGCACTAACAGTGAGTTGCATTATAAGAGAGAAACGCTGCACTTAGCGAGCCTGAATATTCTATAATGGAAGGTCAACATGCCTGCCTTTGATTCTGGAGGAAAACCTTGTATCTATCCTCCGAGGCTGTTCACCATACATCCTTGAAAGGATGATCTGAAACAAAGGCAGTCAGTGCCTCTGTTCTCAATATGTGCAGAAATGTGAGTGACTCATGGAGCTTTATCTCCCAACACAATCCTCTGCCAGGAGAAGAACATTTCCCATATATCTGCTGTCATGTGGGGCCAAACCCCATCACATTACAGCCTGACATAGAACCACCATAGCTAAATTGGTCCCTAGTTGGCTGAACAGTAGCCAGCATAAAGATATGTAAATGTGGGAATGAACGTTTATGACCTTAAACCACTAAATTTTGGGTAGCTTTTTAATGAAATATTGCTGTAGCAGTAACTGAATGATGTAGAAAATGGTAATGGAAATGAGGTGCTGCCATTCAAAACTCCAAGTATTTGGCTTTGGCTTTGAGGCCAGTGAGTAATGAACCTGTCACAGGAGGTAGAAAAAGTGGTGATGTAAGTTATAAAATGACAAAATATGTGAAAAAAACTGTTGCCTGCAGTAACTCAGAAGACAGAAAAGTTTACCTGATAAACTTATAGCATTTGAGGTGATATTTTAAAATCATGAACAGATATTTATTAATCACAATTAATAAAATGCTGCAGAAAAAGATGAGCTCAATTTGTAAACTGGTCAGTTTGCAAACAGGATTTAGAGAGACTATAGAGAGCCCAGAAATCTCAGGTATGGAAAATAAAGTAATTTCTTATGAAAACAAGGATGCTAATTACAAAGACCAAGTTAATGATGGCTTTAACATTCTTTGTTAAGACATATGAACAATTAATGATTAAAGGGTAGCTTATAGATCCTTTCAGCTGGATGAAAGAGCTTCTAGAAAAATTAAAGGCAAGGCCCCTCAGAAGACTAATATACCTGAAAAGCCCATAACTAAGTCTAGATGGAGGCACGCCTTGGAGAGGATTTTGGGTGTAGCTCTTGGCACTTGTATTTAACTAGAATTTAAGTGCATACATAGAAAACAAAGCAAGCTTTTGAGAGACCTATATTGGCAAAAGAGCCAACAGTCTAGACTACAAGACAATAAAACTATTAGAGATGTAACAAAAACCTCTTGCTCTCCAACTTTATATTGTCAGAAACTGAACTTAAATCTGCTGAGCCACCAAGAAGGGCTTATTTTCAAATGCCCCTTAGATAGAGTCAAGGAGGATAATGGCAGAGGAAATATCTTCAAGAGGGTCAACTCAAGATGTTTGGAGAAAAATAGACTGGGAGCCACTCCAAGAGGACATAACTTGGGTTTTATAAAAAACCATGGCCATGATTCTTGTTTGTGGGTTCAATATTAGTGGGTGACAAAGCAAATCACCTTGTCTCAACTTACATGATTGTATAGATGCAGATCCCCATGAGTATTCTTGTGCAGAAAGACTCATTTCCTCCTATGAGGAGTGCCCAGGTGTCACTCAGTATTGGTCTTGTTTCTACTAGCTACTCTACAGGATATATATCTTATTTTGCTCCATCTTTGGGGCAACAGCAGTTAGCAAGCAATGACTTCAGTTTTCTATTGTTTGGACACTTGATGCCATTTGCTCTGCAAGGCTCCAAAATTGTTATGAACTAGTGACTATATGTGTTTTCCATTCCTTAGCCTTTAAGACTAGAATTATTTATTGTAGATACCCTACTCAAGTTGCACAGTGGTTTATTGGGTGTGTTGTGGCACCATAACTTGTGTTTAGCTCATAGATAACTGTATCACAAAGAGCTGTATCTAGACCAGATGTAGATCATGAGATTCTGTATTTTAAGTCTGATGCTGTGATTTTATGAATGGAATGAGGGTGAGTGTATTTTGCATATGAAAAGAGAGAGAATACTTGAGAACAAAAAGGGTAGATTGCAGTAAATTTTTAAATTGTTAATTAAATATTTACTTTACCACTCTACTTCAATGTGATATACGTATCATTTCCCTTTGACATTGAGCTTGACTCTGTAACTTATGTTGGTCAATGAAATATTAACAAATGTGCTGTATGCAGAGGCTTGAAATGCATTTGCTCAGTTGGAATTACTCTCTTGCACTTTGGTCATGGCCATGGGAAGACCTGATGGAATAGCTGCGGGCACTCCAAACAAGGCTCCAGTGTTAGATGCATGAAGCAGAGCTGGCTCTGCCTGCAGACCTGCAGCCTAAAGCGGATCTGCCTCAGCCAGCTTGCAGATAGATGCGTGAGGAGGTCATACAGCAAATGCTTTTCGTTATGCAAATGAGATTCTGTGATTGATTGCATTGCAGCAAAAGCTGATTTATATTTAAAGACTATGACACAGAAAACGTTTGCCTCAAGAAGACAATAATGACCATATTATGGATTTGGGGTGATGGAGCAAGGGCAAGAACAGAATCTCAGGCTAATACAGAGTTTCACACAGACAATGAGTGTGCAGCGAAGTCTGTGGCCTTCTGAAATCCACTGTCTCTCCATTTTTAAAAATTAAGTGATTTTGGTGAATTTCTACCCTATCACATGAATCTTTGTTTCAGGGTTCTTAAAATTAAATACTAAGCATTTGTTTGCAGTATATCCCTGGGAATAGTGAGCAAGAGCAGAATTTGATCTCACTTGGATTGCATTGACTTAGCAGTTGATCACATTTTGCAGAATTCTATTTGCAAGCTTAGAAAATTACCACACACAGTTCACCATATGGCACAACTGACTTTGCTTAAGGGAACTATTGTATTTGAAAAATCAAAAACACTCACTAACTCTTCAAATCTCTCTTTTTTCCCTACTGTCACGGTTTCCATGACTACATTTCACAGCCCCATGTTACGTTTTAAATGTAAACTATTTCTACAGAAAAACAATATGAAGATTTTCAGACAGAAGAAAAAAGGAGATGTTTAATGAGCAAATGGTACGTGCTGATTTCCACAACTCTGTCTGGGATTGGGTGCAACACAAGTGAGAAATATATTTTTAAAGCATGATTTCTCAAGTTTTTAAAATGGGTCCTATGATAGGCTATAGATATTGAAGGTACAAAACTTCAATTAGAAAATAAGGCTTGGTGAGAGCAAACTTGTATGTAGTGAATTAGACTTACATACCTCCCAACAGCCCTTAAATATTTTACTTCCTTCTCTGTGCTATAATTCTCTTTTATATTTTATTTTAAAGTATGCTCTGAGTGCTGTCTTTTGATCTTCCCAATGTTGATTATTTAACTTATAGACTTCACTGAAAATCTGGAAAAATTTCCTTCAAAGGAAGGAAGAAGAAGCCACATACATATTTCCCTTATGAATTTCTTAGGATTTAAAAAAAAAAGACACATAAAAATGTCTTTCTTTTTTCCTATTAGGAAAAGGAATGTTGAATTTACTTCTATGCTTACTATTCAAGAACATTCTTTAAAGCTGGCCTTTCCTAGTACACCTTTCATTTTTTAAAGGCAATATGTTGTTTTCAGTTGCGTAAGTATAGTTTAGTCCACAAAGTAATTACTATTTTTAAAATGAATACTACTGAGATTCTGGCAGGTTGCCTTCAGAGCCAAGGATCTTTACTTGTGTGTTTTATAGTCTCCAATGCAAGAGCCTTATAAAGTTGTTACTAGAAAACTTCAAGTATGCCTAATCTTACAAGTATACAATCTGCATAGAAGCTTTCCACTCCTTGTTGTAGAATAATATCATTCTGCTTCAAGAAAAATAACATGTGACAGGTAGGTTTGATGCAAATAGGCACTTTTTTTCGCTTGTATATTTCAATGTTTAACACCTTTTCTTGTTACCAATTAGCATAACTAAAGTTGGCCCAACATTAGCAATGCAATCTCTACCTGTGCAAAGGAAACTTTTCCAAGTTTTCAGTGAAGTCTAAAAGTTGAGCAATCAACATTGGTAAGTTCAAAAGTTGGGTGACCTGAAAATGCATAGCTCACATTAGAAGCTATTCTAGGTGTCTTAAAGTCCTAGATCTTTGTCTTCTATTTCTTACTTAAGTGGGGAGGAGGGTGATATTAAGAGAGCCTTATGGCATTTCTAGTTTCTTTTCTCTTCAACTGTTCAAAGCCAAAGTTTCTGATAAAGGTTGAGGGTGGTAACCTGAGGGGGTAGGATCATTATTCTTGCAGAAGCTGCTGCATCTGTCACACTGTAGCTCTTACTTGTTTCTCTCCTGCATAATTATAAGTAAGCCAGCTGGCATGCATGTAAAGACAGAAATTAATGCTGGAGTTTAGTAGGAATTTTATTGGGTTGGGGGTGAATTTGAGTGTGTGTCCATGACTATTAAAGGATTTTGCAAATAACATGCCTTGTTGTGTAACTATTTGTACAAATCTGCATATATGCATAGGTATATAAATGAAATTTGATAAGTAATATTCAACAATTAAATGAAACCCCAAGGAAAACTCAACATTCCAAATCTGAGCAAAGAGTTTGGTCAAACAGATGAGGAAAAAGAGTGCAGATCAAATTGTGGAATGAAAAAGGATTTCAGTGAAAGTGGCAAAGTAAAAACCTCCAAAAATCTTCTCCTTCATAAACACAATGAAAATACTCACAAAAAAGTCAAAATTAACTTTTTCAGCAATCTGAAGATTTTAAAAGGCTTGCAGAAATCTGCAGAGTCTAGCTAAGACAAATAAGCTAATCTCTGTAAAATCTGTGAAATATGTGACATTTTAACTTGCCCTGTTCCCATTTGCTTGCCCAAATCTGCAGAAGCTTTAAAAAGAACAACTTGCAGTCATAGCTCATTTAGTGTGAACAACCTTTTCTCCAGGGGCATTTATCAAAAAAATGAGAGGCAATTGTTTAACATTTTGTCTGCCTAAGGTGGTAGATAACAGTTGGAGGGCAAATAGGCTAACCAAAGAGCTCAAGAGAAAATTCTAGGGAATAAAATGTCTGTAAGGAATTTTGAAAAGATCTGACATATATCTAGAAATCTTGACATTGATGCTTTTAAAAAAAGAAAAAAAAATTAGCCAAATTAATTTTAAAGAAGTTTAATTGAGCAACAAATGATTTGTGAATCAAGCAGCCCCCAAAATCACAACAGATTTAGGTAGACTCTAGGGATATCTTATGGTCAGAACAAATTTATAGACAAAAAAGGGGAAGTGATGTACAGAAATTGGAAGTGAGTTACAGAAACAACTGGACTGGCTACAGCTCCACCTTTGACTTATTTGAACACAATTTGAACACCCAGCAGTGTAGGGGTGGTTGAATTATAGCTGCTGAGACTGGCCAAGACTCAACTATTGTTACAGGTGCATAGTCTTAAGTTAGGTTTCCAATCTTGTCTACCTATTAAGTTAGATTGCAGTTCATCCACTAAAACTTAAATATGGAAGTACAGAGTCCTTCTCAGGCCATATTGAGTTCACTTTAACCATGCACATGTGTAGAGCTGCATGTATGTTCAGGACTATGAGTATGCTCAAGAAAGAACTGAGTTTCAGCTCTGGATAACTTCTAGACTTTGCACAAGCAAGAAGTGAAGGCTAAGGCAGAGTTATAAATTGCCTGCCTGAGTGTTGAAAGCATGCCCAACACTCACATAGAGTATCTTGACAAAGCCTCTACTGGTTCCTTCACAAAAACTTACTGGTTTCAGGCATTTGAAGAATTCTCTATACAATCATTAGCTGACCACTAGGCTAAATGAGCAGAGACTCCAGGGGTCGCAAATGGGAAAAAATAGAGACTTTATATAATCAGTTCAGAAAAGTCACTAAAACAACAATTGACAACGAACAGTAACAAAAACAAACCTTGGAGAGGGAGCAGAACCTGACTTTGCATTTCCATTCTTAAAAAGGACCAGTTTTTGACAAAAATATAAGATGTGAATAAACACTAGAAAAAGCAATCAAAACTGTTACATGAGGAAGCCCAGATGTTG
The DNA here is from genome assembly GCA_004027715.1 of Plecturocebus donacophilus. NCBI lineage: Eukaryota > Metazoa > Chordata > Mammalia > Primates > Pitheciidae > Plecturocebus > Plecturocebus donacophilus. The sequence continues at coordinate 22,021 of PVKP010000976.1, read as the reverse complement.
AACTTATTAGACAAGACTTTAAATTAGTCATTTTAAATATGCTTAAAGAACTAAAGGAAACCATATCTAAAGAACTAATGGAAATTAAGAATACTGTCTCACCCAAAAGAGAATATCAATAGAGAGATAGAAATGATAAAACTAGAAATGCTATAGATAAACACAATAACTGAAGTTAAAAATTTAGTATAGGTGATCAACAGCAGATATGAGCAGGCTAAAATCAGAAATAGAGAATGTGACAGGCCAATTGAGATTTTCCAGTTTGAGGATCAGAAGGAAAAAAGAATGAGGAAAAATGAACAGAACCTCAGAGACTTGTGGAATACCACCATATGTACCAGCATACATATGATGAGAATTCCAGAAGGAGAGGAGAGATAGAAATGGGTAAAGTTAATATTTGAAGAAATAATGGCTGAAAACTTCCAAATTTGATGTGAAGCATGAGTCCACATGAATCCATACCCCTGAGCTTGTCTATAAAAAATTTTGTAAAGCTGTAACATATATCTGGAAATCTTGACATTGATGCACATGTGTAGCATTGTGTGCATGTTCAGGACTGTGAGTCTTTGACACATCTGAGCTCAACAAACTCCAAGTAGAATAAATTCAACAACATTAACATCTAGAACACATCATAATCAAAGTGTTGAAAACCAAAGACAAAAGATCACAAAAGTAGCAAGAGAGAAATGATTCCTTTAAGTATAAGAGATCTTTAATATGATTAACTGCTAGTTTCTCATCAGAAATCACTGAAGCCAGAAGTCAGTAGGATAATATATTCAGAGTGCTTTCAATGGGGTTTCTATATTCAGCAAAATTATACTGAAACAATGGTGATATAAAGAAATCTGAGATAAACAAAAACTAAGAGAATCTATTGCTAGCAAACCTGTCCTACAATAAATACTAAAGGACGTCCTTCAGACCAAAATGAAAGAATTCTAGACAATAAATCAAAATGGTATTTAGAAATTAAGAGCATCAGTAAAGATAATACATAAGTTTATATAAAAGAGTACAAGTATAAAGTGCATTTTCTGCTTGTGATGATTTTTTTTTAATTTCTGATTAAGATCACTACATAAAGCAGTAATTATAAATCTGTGTCTATGGGCATACAGTGTATCATGCTGTAATTTTTATGACAATAAAACCCAAAAAATTGGGAGTGAGTAGAGCCATATAGAACAGATCTTTGTATACTACTGAAATAAAATTAGTGTTGATCTGAACTACACTAGGTTGTTATAAATTAAGATATTAATTTTAATTCCCAGTACAATCTCTAATAAAATAACAAAAATATATAGTAAAATTGACAAGAGAATTAAAATGGTACACTAAAAATATTAACACAAAAGAAGGCAATAATGAAGCAATAGAAAAAGATAAAGACATAAGACATGCAGACAACAAAAATAAAGAGGTAAAATTTACCTTATCAGTGAGCATATTAAAGAAAGAATATTAACTCTCTTAAAAGACAGAAACTGGCTGAATGAATTTAAGAAACATGATCTAATTTTATGCTGTCTCTGAGGGATGCAATTTGATTCAAATACACAAATATATTGAAAATGAAAGGATAAAAACATGTGCGAACTATAAAAGAAAGCTGGAGTAGCTATATTAATATCAGACAAAAATTTTGTATATTAATGTTATATCCTGCAACTTTGCTGCAGAAGTTTACTAGCTCTGATAGTTTTTCGTGGATGTTTTAGAATTTTCTATATTTATGTCACCTGAAAATAGAGATACATTTATATCTTGCTTTACAAACTGGGTACTTTTTATTTCATTTCCTTGCTAATTGTGCCAGGTAGACCACAAAAGACAATGTTGAATAGAAGAGGCAGGGGCAAGCATCCTTGTTTTGTCTCTAATCTTTAATAGAAGGCTTTCAGTTTTTCATCGTTATTTGTGATTTTAGCTGTGTGTTTTTCATAGATTTATTTTGTTAGATTGGGAAAGTTTCCTTCTATTCTTAATTTATTGAGTGTGTTTATTATGAAAGGATGTTGAATTTGTAAATATACATGCTACTGTATTTATTGAGTGAAGTTTGCTGCTTTTGTATTTTCTACATACTAGGCTACAATCCTTCCACCTCAGCCTCCCAAATAGCTGGAACTGCAGACATGTCCACCACCATGCTTGGCTAATTTTTTAATTTTTATTTTGTAGAGATGGTGTCTCCCTATATTGCACAGGCTGCGGACTTTGGTTTTTTTGTGGTTAGTAGATGGAGTTAAGGTGGGTGTTCCCATTAGCTGAGTTTGCATGGTTTAAACCTCTCTCCAGTGCCAAAAAAAGGGATGCCCATGCTTTATCATTGTCTTGCACAGATACAGGCAATAGGGGAAGGGGCTGGGCTTTAACATTGTCAGTACTGAACAACAAAAATAGAATCAGACTCTTTATTACTTATGCTTTCATTGCTTTGGGTGAATACTTAGAATTAGAAATGTTCAGTCATACAGTAAGTACATATCTAGCATTTTAGGAAACTGATAGAATTCCCAAGTGACTGCATCATTTGTAATTCTACCAGCCATAAATGAGAGATTGCATTTCTTCACATTCTCCCCCAAATGGGTTGTCCTTAGCCTTTTTAATTTTAGCTATTCTAATAGGTGTGAAAAGGTGTCTTGTGATTTCTATTTTCATTTTCTTGATGACTAATACAATTAAGAATTTTCAAGTGCTTACTGGCCATTTATATACCTCTTTGGTGAAGTATCTGAATATTTTTTTAAAATTTGAGTTGTCTCTTTTATTATTGAGTTTTAAGACTTCTTTAAGACTTCTTTTAAGACTTCTGAAGTTAAAGTAGCAACTATAAGCCTACCAATCAAAAAAAGTCCAGGTCTAGATGGGTTCATAGTCGAATTCTACCAGATGTACAAAGAGGATCTGGTACCTTTCTTCTGAAATGATTCCAAACAATACAGAAAGAGGGAATCCTCCCTAACTCATTTTATGAGACCAACATCATCCTGATACCAAAACCTGGCAGAGACAGAACTCAAAAGAACATTTTGGGTCAATATCCACGATGAACATAGATGCAAAAATCTTCAGTAAAATACTGGCAAACCGAATGCAACAGCACATCAAAAAGCATATCCATCATGATCAAGTAGACTTCATCCTGGGGATGCAAGGCTGGTTCAACATACATAAATCTATAAACATACTCCATCACATAAACAGAACCAAAGATAAAAACCATGATTATCCCAATAGATGCGGAGAAGGCCTTTGACAAAATTCAACAGCCTTTATGCTAAAAACTCTCAATAAACTTGGTATTGATGGAACATATCTCAAAATAATAAATGCTATCTACAACAAACCCACAGCAAATAGCATACTGAATGGGCAAGAACTGGAAGTATTACCTTTGAAAAGAGGCACTAGACAAGGGTGCCCTCTCTCACCACTCCTATTCAACATAGTATTGGAAGTTCTAGCCAGAACGATCAGGCAAGAAAAAGAAATAAAGAGTATTCAATTAGGAAAAGAGAAAGTCAAATTGTCTCTATTTGCAGATGACATGATTGTATATTTAGAAGACCCCATCGTCTCAGTCCAAAATCTCCTTAAGATGATAAGCAACTTCAGCAAAGTCTTAGGATACAAAATCAATGTGCAAAAATCACAAGCATTCCTATACAGCAATAACAGACAAGCAGAGAGCCAAATCATGAGTAAACTCCCATTGACAACTATTACAAACAGAATAAAATACCTAGGGATACAACTAACAAAGGATGTGAAGGACCTCTTCAAGGAGAACTACAAACCACTGCTCAAGGAAATAAAAGAGGACACAAACAGATGGAAAACACTCCATGCTCATGGTTAGGAAGAATCAATATCGTGAATATGGCCATACTGCCCAAAGTAATTTATAGATTCAATGCTGTCCCCATCAAGCTACCATTGACCTTATTCACAGAACTGGAGAAAACTGCCTTAAACTTCATACGGAATGAAAAAAGAGCCTACATAGTCAAGACAATCCTAAGCAAAAACAAACAAACAAACAAAAAAAAACGAAGCTGGAGGCATCCTGCTGCCTGACTTCAAACTATATTACAAGGCTACAGTAATCAAAATAGCATAGTACTGGTACTAAAACAGAGATATAGACCAATGGAACAGAACAGAAGCCTCAGAAGTAATGCCACACATCTACTACCATCTGATCTTTGACACACCTGACAAAAACAAGCAATGGGAAAAGGAGTCCCTGTTTAATAAATGGTGTTGGAAAAACTGGCTAGCCATGTGCAGAGAACAGAAACCGGACCCCTTCCTGATACCTTACACTAAAATTAACTCCAGATGGATTAAAGACTTAAACATAAGACCTAATGCCGTAAAAACCCTAGAAGAAAACCTAGGCAAAACCATTCAGGACATAGGCATAGGCAAGGACTTCATGACTAAAACACCAAAAGCAATGGCAACAAAAGCCAAGATTGACAAATGGGATCTAATTAAACTAAAGAGCTCCTGCACAGCAAAAAAAAAAAAAAAAAAAAAAAAAAAAAAAAAAAAAAAAAAAAAAAAAAAAAAAAAAAAAAAAAAAAAAAAAAAAAAAAAAAAAAAAAAAAAAAAAAAAAAAAAAAAAAAAAAAAAAAAAAAAAAAAAAAAAAAAAAAAAAAAAAAAAAAAAAAAAAAAGCAAACTCGTAACCAACAGAATGGGAAAAAAATTTTGCAATCTACCCATCTGACAAAGGGCTAATATCCAGAATCTACAAAGAACTAAAACAAATTTACAAGAAAAAAGCTCATCAAAAAGTGAGTGAAGGATACGAACAGACACTTCAAAAGAAGACATTTATGTGGCCAGTGGCCAACAAACATATAAAAAAATGCTCATCATCACTGCTCATTAGAGAAATACAAATCAAAACCACATTGAGATACCATCTCATGCCAGTTAGAATGGTAATCATTAAAAATCTGGAGACAACAGATGCTGGAGAGGATGTGGAAAAATAGGAATGCTTTTACACTGTTGGTGGGAGTGTAAATTAGTTTAATCATTGTGGAAGACAGTGTGGCAATTCCTCAAGGATCTAGAAATAGAAATATCATTTGACTCAGCAGTCCCACTACTGGGTATATACCCAGAGGATTATAAATCATTCCATTATAAAGACACATGCACACACATGTTCATTCCAGCACTGTTTACCATATCAAAGACTTGGAACCAACCCAAATGCCCATCAATGATAGACTGAATAAAGAAAATGTGGCACATATACACCACGGAATACTATGCAGCCATAAAAAAGGATGAGTTCATGTCCCTTGCAGGGACATGGATCAATCTGGAAGCCATCATTCTCAGCAACCTTGCACAAGAACAAAAAACTAAACACCACATGTTCCCACTCATAAGTGGGTGTTGAACAATGAGAACACATGGACATGGAAGGGGAAACATCACACACTGGGGTCTGTTGAGGGGTGGAGGGCTAGAGGAGTGACAGCAGGGGGTGGGAAGATTGGGGCGGGATAACATTAGGAGAAATACCTAATGTAGGTGACAGGGGGTTGGATGCAGCAAACCACCGTGGCATGTGTATACCTACGTAACAATCCTGTACAATCTACACATGTACCCCAGAACTTAAACTATAAAATAATAGTATTCAAAGTTGATAAGGATCCAGTGAAATGAATACTTATATATTTCTATGGTTATATAAATTATTAATATTTATTGAAAAGAAGTTTTGCAATATATTTATATCCAATATTTTTTGATGCTTCAAAATTTTTCTTCATAGGATATGTTCTAAGGGAATAATTTGAGAGACTGATAAAGATTTATGCCGAATAAGCTACACATTATAACATTTTCTATAATAGCTCAAAACAAAAACATCTAAATGTTTAACAATATGGTAGACTATGCTATATTCATTGATGGGATATTATGGAGCCATTAAAAAAAGAATTTGAGAAGTATTTGAATCATAATTAGATTCTTACCATCTACTTGAGGTGAGAAAAACGGACTGTGAAATTGTAAAACTGTAAGATTTTACCTACACAAAAGAGTTTGTGAAGAAGTTTGAAAGTATACCGAAATGTGAATAGTAATTGTATTTTGTGTGATTAGTGATGTATTCTCTTCAATTTTTCTTAATGTCTTACATGTTTAATAATGAACACATAACATTTTGTACTATAATGTTCATATAAAGATCATAGTCTTTAAGATAAATACTTCTTCATAATTTATGAGAGCATTTAATAATTTCATTTGAATTGTATTTAAGGAGCTGAAGTTTAAATTCTAAACTACTTGGGGTACAATAAAAATGTCTTAGAGATCATGTGTATAGATATTAAGTTGCTTATTTTATTTGGCAGTTTCTTTTAGATACATATTATTTTCACAGTAATAGCAAAGATTCTCTGGGGAAAAAAGCTAGGTTAAATGTAAGCTGCATCCTTGAAGCAAGATGTGGTGAGTTTTGCAGCCTGTGTTTCAGAATTGAACTTTATTTTACTGCTGATCAGTTGAGAATTGGCAAAGGGGTGAGATAAAGAGCTTCGTAATTAAGCCTGGGTGCTTCTTAAAATTTGTCCTTTTTTTTTTTTTTTTTTTTTTTTCTTTTAGACCAGGTCTTACTCTGCTGCCTGGAGTCTCATTCTGTAGGCTGGAGTGCAGTGCCACAATCGTAGCTCCTCGCAGCCTTGACTTCCTGGGCTCAGGTGATTCTCCCACCTCAGCCTCCTGTGTATCTTGAACTACACACCATCATGCCCTGCTTTTAATTTTTTTTGTAAATATGGTGTCCTGCTATGTTGCCCAGGCTGGTCTTGAAGTCCTGCTTCAAGTAGTCTTCCTGCGTCAGCCACCCATAGCTCTGGGATTACAGGCATGAGCCACCATGATCAGCCTGTTTTTAATATTTTTAATATATTAATGGGGATGGTAGACGATTAAGAATATAGTCAGTAACTTCAAACAAAGGGAATTTCGTGTTCCATATTGCAAATTGGGACTTGGAGCAGTCTGTTCCTTTGATCTGGGAAACTTCCCTACAGGAAATCGCTTAACTCTGCAATTGTACAGAATTGCCAGTAGGAAAGCTGTTTGAGATGACTGCTCTAAATGACTTAACTGCTACTCACTCATGATAATCTAACATTTTTCCATTCAGTGAGAAGAATCGTATTTCTTCTGCATGTGAGTCCCTTGAGGAAAATGTTTTGTTTTGTTTCTTCTCTACAGATTCAGGGGAACCTTTTTTTTTCCCCCCTTGATGAGATTTCTGTTTTGTTGGAGTAGCCGCTGATGGCCGACCAGGTGCTGAAGCTAAATGTGCTGACTTTCTGAGAGGATTGGTGAGACACTGTGCAGGACAACGTTCTTCAAGGGTCCCTGGAGTTACTTTGCTAAGGGGTCAGTTCTTCAGATCAAGACATGGAATCCTGGGAGAATCTGACATGGCTGTAAGCAGAAGCTGGGCATGCGCAATGGAGAGCACTCATTAGGACTGCACAGGGTGGCTCTGTGTGCCTGGAAAAGCAGTAGCTCAGAACTCACGTGGTCTTGAGGCAACATAACGTGGGGACTGTCAGAAGGGGCCCAGGACTTCTTGAGGGTGGCTAAGCACCTGCACAAGAAGTTGGAGCTTGTAATTTTAGCACTAACTGAAATGGGACCTCAGTGGGATCTCCAGGCTGGTGAAATCTAACCCAAGCTAGTTTCCTCCACATGGCCCTACACTGTGTGAAGTTAGCAAGAGAAATCTTGGTCTGATTTTAAGATCTGAAAAACCGTAAACAATATGACACCAAAGATAATGCAATGGCTTCAAAAGTAGAGCAGAAAGAGCATCTCATGAGAATGACCTGTCCTATCTGGTCCCACTTAATGCAGTGTGATGATCAAATGCTCTTTTTGAAGTGGTCACCCTTTACCACATATCCGTTATCTTTGTTGTTGGCCTGGTTTTCTTAAAGGAACGTTAGATATGTTAGTAATCCATTACTTCATGGCAGAAACTCTGCATTTCAAAGCAGCAAGATCTCCTGGAATTAATTGTGTTGAATTTTCTGCATCTATATATTTTTTCAAGGCCTCTATTTTAAAAATAAAACGATTTGTTATCATGAAGTTTACTACACACAGCAGAGTGTTACAGTAAGATTAGTTTCTGTACATCTATTATCTAATTGGAAGGATGACAAGTGAAAGATAATGCTGCCTCTGGTATAGTGACAGTTATGCTTTCAATAGTTTACAGTTCTTAAAATTAAGGGTGAGTCAGATCGGTAAATTAAGTATATAAAAATATAAAGCAATATGAATAAAACATTTTGGAAGTGAGTAGCTTTTAAACTATTGTTCTCTTCATTTTTATACTCATTGATTTCCCTTATTAATAAGAATTACATTTTTGCTAGCAGTTAAAGAAACCAAAAAGCTATTATTCATCAGTAAACTATGCTATTACTGCCATGTTGAAGCATATATACAGGAAGTTCCTCTGAATGCAGGAAAATCAAAGCCAGAAATTGGACTTTTCTAAAAGGTATTTCAATAATGAATTCAGGCAAACAGTGAAGGGGTTCCTTGAGTCTTTCCCGGTTTGAAGGGAAATAAAAGAGAAATGACCTTATGTGATGATTTACAATGAACATCTTGAAGAAGCTTTATGTGTTCACTTAGTTTGTTGGCTGAACAAATTATTATTTTAATTAGGCCCAGAAATATTTTTATTAAAAGGATCATTATGTGTTAGAGGTGTTTATTCCGTCCCTACAGCAGAAATTTTTATGACAATCTTTAATATCATGAGCAAGGTTTTGCTTGAAATTCTTGCATACTGGGAAAACCCAGTAGGTTCTTTGACAAAACAGAATTGAGAAACTTCTTGCAAACAACCTGAAGGTAAATGTGCATCATTATTTTCCACTATTTTAATTTATTTTTTGTCGTTTACCACTCATCTTTCTAACTACTTTTGTATATCTTTAGAGTGAGAAAATCAAGACACTTGTGGTCATTTGATTTGGGTCTACCAAAAGCAGATCCTGAAACAAAGACTTGACTGCATAGTTTATTTGAGAGGATATCACAGAAGGCACACAGGCGTAAAAGGGGAAAAATGAGACAGGGAAAGGAGAGAAGAGAAAGACTAAACCATCTAGAGCTGGGACCAACTATGTCTGGATGGGCCTAGGGGGAGTCTCTGAAAAGCCAGAGGGAATTTTCCCAAGCATTCTCCAATGAAGAATCAGGAGGCTAGGCATTTCTAGCATCCTTCTTTCACATTCCCCTTTGACTGTGAGCTACCCCTAAGCACATCAGTTTTTCTGCCCTCCCCTTGATCTTGAGGGAGACAAAGTAAGCTCTTACTAAAACAAAGGAAACCCTCAGGTACAGTCAATGAGAGTTGCTAGTCTTGAAAAGCCCTAGCACTATGAGAAAGGTCTGCTGCTACTGCAGGTGAACTCATGCGGAAGCCACAGAGGCAATTCCGATGTCACATTTATATTCAGAAGAAGGTTGTGGAATTCTTTATACTCTATCATCTTCCAAACTCTGGTATGTTAGTCAATGCAAACATAATGACATGGTGTTAGCCCTCTTGCGAAAATAAGAAATGATATCTTAAAACATGTGCCTGGTTTTTGTGACAGCGACTGAAAATGGTAGCTTATTCAAGACAGATTTTTTTTTCCTACTCAGGTAACAGGTTTACATTCATTATAAACTAAGTAGTTCCAGGTGCCTTGTCATTGGTTGTTCTGCTATCCTTAGGGGACTATCCTTTTAACAGGGACTAAGATGACCTACAACATCTACTCTACATTCAAGCCCTCAGGAAGCAAAAGAAGGGAAGAGAAAGTGAAAGACACATGGTTTCCCTTTAACGGAACAGCTCAGAAATTGCACACAGCATTTTCTCTCTTAGGCCATTGGGCAGGACTCAGTCTTAATTCCCAGAAGGATGTGCAGCAATTATCCCTATTTTGGGCAGACATTTGCTCAGACAAAAATTATTTTACCAGGAGGGAAGGGGAAAATGGATGTTGGAGGACAAGCAGCAACTTCTACTACAGGCCCCATCCTGACTAATATGCTTCTTCCAGGGCAGATGTGCCTGTATTGTCTTAGTTTCAAAATGAAATCTTTGCATTATATACTATTACAATTTAAAACTCATTCATGCCATTGTGAAAGCTTTAAGACATTCTGAATGTGCATATCTGTGTTTCACTGTATTGGTGCTCATAAAGTTGTTGTTTTCACTCTATTAGGATAGTATATGGTTGTGGCAATGATCTTATATAATGGTAGGAACTTATAATGTATATATTTTAGTATTTTATCTACTATAGTCAGCTGCTTCAATTCTACCTTCTATACTTTCTCAACTCCTCTGTCTCTCTCTCTCTCTTTCACACACACATACACACACACACACTTGGATGCCTTCTTGTTTAATGATACTTGACTAATACTTAGCCAGCAAGATAATATTTTTTTGTTTAAATTGTTTTATTTTTAACTTTTGTGGGTACATATTAGGTATATAAATTTATGAATTACATGAGATATTTTAGTACAGCCATTCATTTCCTCAATTATTTATCTTTTTTTCTTAGAATCCAATTATACTCTTAGTTTTAAAAAAATGCACCAAGTGAAAGATAATGCTGCCTCTGGTATGCTGACAGTTATGCTTTCAATAGTTTATAGTTCTTAAAATTAAATTATTATTGATTATAGTCCCCATGTTGTACTATCAAATAATTGGTCTTAATTTACTTTTCTATTTTTTTGTGTCCATTAATCAACCCAGAAATAAGTGAGAACATGTGAACTTTGTCTTTCTGTGCCTAGCTTATTTCATTTAACATACTAATTTCTAGTTTCATCCATGTTGTTGCAAATGACAGACTCTCATTCTTTATGGCTGACTAGTATCCCATTGTATATATGTACCACATTATTTTTTGTCCATTCTTCTGTTGATGGACCCTTAGGTTACTTCCAAATCTTGGCTATTGTGATACAGCTGCAACAAACATAAGAGGGCAGATACCTCTTTAATATACTGATTTCCTCTCTTTTGGGTATATACCCGGTGGTGAGATTGCTGGATTGTATGGTAGCTCTACTTTTAGTTTTTTGAGGATCCTCCAAACAGTTCTTCATAGTAGTTGTACTAATTTACTCTCCCATCAAAGTGTATGAAGGTTCCCTTCTCTCCATATCCTTGCTAGCATTTGCTTGACATTTGGACAAAAGCCATTTTAACTGAGATGAGATGACATTTCATTGTACTTTTGATTTGCATTTCTCTGATTACCAATGATGTCAAGAATCTTTCTATATGCCTGGTTGTCAATTGTATGTATACTTTTGAAAAATGTCTATTCAAATATTTTGCCTATGATAAAATTGGATTATTAGATTTTGCCTATAGAGTTGTTTAAGATTCTTATATATTCTGGTTACTAATCTCTTGTTAGATGGGTAGTTTGCAAATATTTTCTCCCATCCTGTGAATTGTGTCTTCACTTTGTTGATTATTTCTTTGCTATGCAGAAGTTTTTAAATTGATGTGATCCCATTTGGTTGCCTGTGCTTATGAGATATTATTCAAGAAATGTTTGCCCAGTCCAATGTCCTGGAGAACATCCTCAACGTTTTCTTGTAGTAGTTTCATAGTTTGAGGTTTTAGATTTAAGTCTTTAATTCATTTTGACTTGATTTTTGTATATGGTGAGAGAAAGGGGTCTTGTTTCATTCTTTTACATATGGATATCCAGTTTTTTCAACACCATTTATTGGACAGAGTGTCTTTTCCCCAACATGTGTTCTTGCCACCTTTGTTGAAAATTAGTTCACCATTGGTGTGTGAATTTATTTTTGGGTTCTCTATTCTTTTTCCACAGGTCTATGAGTTTGTTTTTTATGTCAGTACCATGCTATTTTGGTTACTATAATAATTCTGTAGTATAATATTAGGTCTAGTAATGTGATTCCTCTAGTTTCATTCTTTTTGCTCATGATAGCTTTGTCTATTCTGGTTCTTTTGTGATTCCATATAAACTTTAGGACTACCTTTTCTATTTCTATGAAGAATGTCATTGGTATTTTATTAGAGATCGTGTTGAATCTGTAGATTGCTTTGGGTACTATAAACACTTTAACAATATCTTCCACTTTTTTGTGTGTATCCTCTTCAATTACTTTCATCAGTGTTTTATAGTTTTCACTGCAGAGACCTTTCACTTTCACTTTGGTTAAATTAATTCCTAGGTATCTTATTTGTGGCTATTGTAAATGGCATTATTCTTTTGATTTCTTTTTCAGATTATTCACTGTTGATATAGAAATACTACTGATTTTTGGTTGAATGGTATTTCTAGTTCTGGATCCTTGAGGTATTGCCACACTGTGTTCCACAATGGTTAAACTAATTTACACTCCCATCAACAGTGTAAAAGCTTTCCTCCTTCTCCACATCTCCAACATCAGTTGTTTCCTGACTTTTTAATAATCACCAGTCTAACTGGCATCAGATGGTATCTCAATGTGGTTTTGATTTGATTTCTCTAATAACCAGTGATGATGAGCTTTTTTTCATATGTTTGTTGGCTGCATAAATGTTTTCTTTTGAGAAGTGTCTGTTTATATTCTTTGCCCACTTTTTGATGGGATTTTTTTTTTCTTGTAAATTTGTTTAAGTTCTTTGTAGATTCTGGATATTGGCCCTTTGTCAGAGGGATAGATTGCAAAGATTTTCTCCCATTCTGTAGGTTGCCTGTTCACTCTGATGATAGTTTCTATTGCTGTGCAGAAGCTCTTTGGTTTAATTAGATCCCATTTGTCAATCTTGGCTTTTGTTGCCATTGCTTTTGGTGTTTTGGTCATGAAATCTTTGCCCATGCCTATGTCCTGAATGATATTGCGTAAGTTTTCTTCTACAATTTTTACAGTTCCAAGTTTTATTTTTAAGTCTTTAATCCATCTTGAGTTAATTTTTGCATAAGATGAAAGGAAGGGATCCAGTTTCAGCTTTCTGCATAGGGCTAGCCAGTTTTCCCAACAAAAATACATGCACAGGTATATCTATTGCAGCACTGTTCACAAGAGCAAAGACTTGGAACCAACCCAAATGCCCATCAAAGATAGACTGGATAAAGAAAATGTGGCACTTATACACCATGGAATACTATGCAGCCATAAAAAAGGTTGAGTTCATGTCCTTTGTAGGGACATGGGTGAAGCTGGAAACCAACATTCTCAGCAAACTAACACAAGAACAGAAAACCAAACGCTGCATGTTCTCACTCATAAGCAGAAATTGAACAATGAGAACACATGGACACAGGGAGGGAAATATCACACACTGGGGCTTCTCAAGGGGTGGGGGGTAGGGGAAGGATAGAATTAGGAGAAACACCTAATGTAGATGACAGGTTGATGGGGTGCAGCAAACCACCATGGCACATGTATACCTATGTAACAAACCTGCACATTCTGTACATGTACTCCAGAACTTAAAGTATAATAAAAAAAAAAAGAAAAGGATTTAAAGTTTAGCCTCCAGCCAGTTAAACATTTCATATAAGAATTGCAAATTATGAAAATGCCCGTAAAAGCTCTTAGGTTATATATTAATCATTTTTCTAAATATATCATTTTTCAAGGTTTTTAGTTAAAAAACTGAAATGCTACCAATTTTGGATGTTGATTTTGTATCCTGCAACTTTACTGAATTTATCAGTTTTAATAGTTTTTAGGTAAATAGGTTTTTCCAAATATGAGATGATATCATCTACAAACAAAGATAATTTGACTTCTTATTTTCCAACTTGGATGGCCTTTATTTCTTTCTTTTGTCTGATTGCTCCAGCTAAAAATTCCAGTACTATGTTGCATAAAGTAACGCAGTGGTGTACATTCTTTCTGTGACATTGTTCCTAATATTTAGGGGAGGAGAGGAGGATATTACTCCCAATATTGCAGTGGTTGTACACCGCATCCCTGTGATATTGTTCCTAATATACAGGAACGGAGAGAATAATAATACTCCTAATGTCACAGGGGGTGTACACCCCTTTTGTGATATTGTTTCTAATATCCAGGGGAAGAGTAAATCATATTATTTCCAATACTACTGGGGGTGTAAGCCCACCCTGTGACACCATTTTTAATATCCAGAGAAGGAGAGAATATTACTTTAAACATCACAAGGGGTTTACACCCCCTATTTTATATTGTTCCTAATATTTAGGGAAGGAGAGATTGATATTACTCCAAATATCACTGGGGATGTATTGTTCTTAATATACATAGGGAAAGACATAATGTTACTCCAAATATTGCAAAGGGTGTACACCCGCCCCCATGATATTATTCCTAATATCCAAAGGGGGAGAGGATGATATTACTCCCAATATCACAGGGGTGTACACCCCCTCCCATGATATTGTCCCTAATATTCAAAGGGGGAGACAGTGATATTACTTCCAATATCACAGGGGGGTGTATTAATCCTAATATTCAGGAGAAGAGAGGATAATGTTACTCCCAATATTGCAAAGAATGTACACCCACTGTGAATTTTCTAATATCCAGAAGGGAAAAAATGACATTTCTCCAAATATCACAGGGGATATACAATGCCCTGTGGTTGCATATGCTGTTGGTTGCATATATATTTAAAATCATTATATCTTCTTGCTGAATTGACCCATTTATCATTATATAATGACCTTCTTTTTCTCTTGTTACAGTTTTTGTCTTGAAATCTATTTTGTCTGATATAAGTATAGCTACTCCTGCTTGTTTTTGGTTTCCATTTGCATGGAATATCTTTTTCCATCTCTTTGTTTTCAATTTTCAGTCTGTATGTATCTTTACAAGTGAAGTGGGTTTCTTGTAGGCAACAGGTCATTGCATCCTGCTGTTGTTTTTTAATCCATTCAGCCATTCTATACCTTTTAATTGGAGAATTTAATCCATTTACATTCAGTGTTATTATTGATAAGTAGGAACTTACTCCTGATACTTTGTTGTTTTCTGGTTGTTTTGCAGTCTCCTCCTCCTTCCTTCCTTTCCTGTCTTCTTTTCAGTGAAGACAATTTTCTCTGGTGGTATTCTTTAATTTTGCTTTTAATTTTTTGTGTATCTATTGTATTTTTTTAATTTGAGGTTACTATGAGTCTTGCAAATACTATCTTATAACCCATTGTTAAAAATTAATGGCAAAACTGATTGCATAAACAAACATTCAAAAAGAAAACTAATAAATGCTCTACACTTTAATTTCATCCCTTTGCTTTTAAACTTTTTGTTGTTTCTCTTTATGTCCTATTGTACTGTCTATATCTTGAAAAGTTATAGTTATTATTTTTGATTGGTTCATTCTTTAATCTTTCTACGTAAGTCAAGAGAGGTTTACACAAAACAATTACAGTGTTATACTAATTTGTGTTTTTCTGTGTGCTTACTATTACCAGTGTTTTGTACCTTTAGATGATTTCTTCTTAATCATTAACATTCTTTTCCTTCAGATTGAAGAACTTCCTTTAGCATTTCTTACGGAACAGGTCTGGTGTTTATGAAATCTCTCAGTTTTTGGTTATCTGGGGTGGTCTTCATTTCTCCTTAATGCATAAAGGATAATGTCATTAGATATACTATTCTAGGGTAAAAAAAATTCCTTCAGCACTTTAAATATGTCATGCCCCTTGTTTCTGGCCTATAAGGTTTCCACTATAAAGTCTGTTGCCAGAGGTATTGCAGCAGGTATGTTATTTGTTTCTTTTCCCTTGCTGCTTTTAGGATTTTTTTTCATTATACTTGACCTTTGAGAGACTGATTATTAGATGCCTTGAGGTAGTCTTCTTTAGGTTAAATATACTTGGTGTTCTATAACCTTCTCATACTTGAATGTGAATAGCTTTCTTTAGATTTGGAAAGTTGTCTGATATTTTCCCTTTGAATAAGCTTTCTACCCCTATCTATTTCTCTATCTACACACTTTACGGCCAATAACTCTTAGATTTGCCCTTTTGAGTCTATTTTCTACATCTTGTGGGCATGTCTCATTGTTTTGTATTCTTGTTTCTTTTGTCTTCTCTGACCATGAGTTTTCAAATAGGCTGTCTTCAAGCACACGGATTCTTTCTTCTGCTTGATCAACTCTGCTATTAAGAGACTCTGATGCATTTTTCAGGATGTCAGTTGCATTTTTCAACTCTAGAATTTTACTTGATTCTTTTTAATTATTTTAGTTTCTCTTTGTTAAATTTATCTGAAAGAATTATGAATTCCTTCTCTGCGTTATCTTTGATTTCTTTGAGTTTTCTCAACACAGCTATTTTGAATACTCTGTCTGAAAAAGTCACATATCTCTGTTTCTCCAGGATTGAACACCAGTGCCTTGGTTGATTTAATGAGGTAATATTTTTCTGGATGGTGTTGGTGCTTGTAGATGTTTGTCACTGTCTAGGCATTGAAGATTTAGGTATTTACTTTAGTTTTCACAGTCAGGCTTCTTTATGCCTGTTGCTTTAATAAGGCTTTTCAGGTATTTGAAAAGATTTGATCCCAAAGCCCAGTATTGTGTTTTTTTTCTTTTTTGATAGATTTGTAGAGGTACCACCTTGGTGGTCTTGGATAAGATTTGGAAGAATTCTGTGGAGTACCAGACAGAGGCTCTTTTTCTTTTCTCTTACTTTCTCTCAAACAAATTGAGTATTTCTCTCTATGCTGAGCCACCTGGAACAGGGAGTGTGGTGATGCAAGCACCCCTGTGTCTACCACCCTTGGGATTGTGGTGGGTCAGATCTGAAACCAGCACAGCACTGAGCCTTGGTCAAGGCCCTTTGCTTCAGTATCACGAATGCCCCCAGAACCCAGTCATGTCCAGAGATGCTGTCTGGGAGCCAGGAATTGGAGTCAAAAATCTCAGCAATTTATCTGATGTTCTGTTCCACTGGAGCTATGCTGGCACTCAAATCACAATACAAAGTCCACCCTACTCTTCCCTCTCCTTTCTGACAGCAAAAGAGCCTCTCCCTGTGGCCACCACAGTCCATGGAGGATTCTGCCAGGCCACTGCTGATGTTCATGTAAAGCCAAGGGTTTTTTCCATCAGCTTGTGGTGAATGCTGCCATGCTTGGGACTCACCCTTCAGGGCAAGTGGGCTCCCCTTTTGCCCAGGGCAGTTCCAGAAATGCTGTACAAGAGCTCAGGTCTAGACGCTGGGACCCCAAGAGCCTGCTTATTGCTCTTCCCTACTGTGGCCAAGCTGGTACTTAGAGTACAAGACAGAGTCTCCATTACTTTTCTCTCTGCTCTTCTTAAGCAGGAGTCTTTCACTATAGCCATTAAAGCTGGGAATGTGCTGGGTCACCCCTGAAGCCAGCATATCTCAAAGCCCAAGGCCCATGGCACAATCCCTGGGTAATGCTCATGGTTATTCAAGAGAGCCAAGAACTCTTTAGTCAGCAGGTGATGAATCCTGCCAGGACTGGGTCTTTCCTTCAAGGCAGCAGGTTCCCTTTTGGCCTACGGTGTGCCTATAAACGTCACCTGCGAGATATGACCTGGAATGGGAATCTCATGATTCTGCCCAGTGTCCTGTCCTACTGTGGCTGAGATGGTATCCAAGATGCAAGACAAAGTCCTCTTTACTCTTCACTTTCCCCCCCTTAAGCAGGAGGAAGGAGTCACTTTTGTTCCTGTGAGTTGCACTGCTTGAAGTTGGGGGCAGAATAGTGCACGTACTCCTTTAGCTGCCCCAGCTGGTGTCTCCCTATGTCACATGTCACCCTAGCTCACTGGATCTAAGCCCAGCCTACCACTGGGAGTTGCCTAGGAATTGCAGTCCTTGTGTCCTAGACTGCCTTTCAAGCTTACCTAAGACCCTAGAGCACTTCAGCTCACAGTGGAGAGGCTTGCAGAGAAACTCAAATTCTGACCACTGGAATAGGCAATTCTTCTCTGGCTGGGGCTGTTTAAGTGCTCTCCGTGTGCACAGGTGCCAGCTAAGCCCCACATGGCTTTATTCTATGCTGTAACAGGGAAGCGCTGAATTCCGTGTAAAGTCCCCCAGTAGCTGTGCTCTCCCTCCCCAAAGTGCACAGATTTTTCTCTCCACACTGCTCAGCTGTTGCTGGGGGATGGAAAAGGGCTGTTGTTAGAGCTTCAGAACTGTCTCTCCTGACCTCCTCAATATCTCTGTCCAGGATATGACCTTAAAACCAGATGCTGTGATTGCTTCCCTGATTTTTAGTTCTTGTAATGGTGCTTTTCTGTGTGCAGATAGTCGTTAAAGTTTGATGTGCCAGCAGGGGGAATGAACAATGTAGGCCTCTGTTCCACCATTTTGTTCCTCACTAGAAATAAATAAAGTAGGTTTTGATAGTACTTTTCCCTCTTTCTCTGAACTTTGACATTATTTTCTTTGAAGTGTAACAATTAGACTTTCTCTTTATAACCTCTTACCTTCTCCCTCAGTTGGTACAGCTAATAACAGCCAATTTCTCTTTTGCTAGATTTCCACTTTTCCAGCCTTGCTCCTACCCTGAAAAAACAGGGCATCTTCACTTTATCTCTTGGAGTGGAATAACCTCCCATAATGTATTGAAGAGCTACATATGCTTTTTTCAAAATTTGAAAACATTTTTCTCATTTGTAATTTTAAAATTCTCACACACAGTGAAACTGATCACTAGGATGTTATTGATGATTGTTGGAAAGGCGAGAAGGAGAGAGAATTGAGAGGGAGTGCTGCATTCCTAAAGGGTGGGAGATGCACTTATCTCTACCTACATCTATATGATTTCTATGCATATGTTATAAATTTGCTATAATTCTTGATACTGTGCCAGTGATTTTACTTGAAATGCTTCATATGCTGGGAAAACTGCTGACTTCTAGTAAGTGGCAGAGCTGGGCTTTGAGTCCCAAGCTGCTGGGTTTAGGGTGGTGGTCATCAAGGAAAGCCAGGAATGTGATCTAAAGTGGGTCACAGGCAAAACTTACCAAAAAAAAAAAAAAAAAAGACTTCTGGAGACAGTGGTTTAGGTTTCTGCATTCAGAGTGTTTCAAATCAGAATAAAAGACTGTAAATACTCAGATTTCTGGAGGCTCCTCACCCATTCCTGCTTTTGCAGAAATGGTCTCTGGATTTCCATGGAGGCACTGCAGTCTGCACTGCTGCAGAGAGGGCCTTAAGCACCAGAGCAGTTGCAGAGGTAAAGGTCCCCCTTTGATTAGCTGGAAGGGAAGTACCCACCTGCTCCAGGTAAGGCAAGAGCAATGTGGAGTGTAGAAATATAAACGTCCTAACACATCTCAGTTGGCTTTGGTAAAGTCGCAGGGTGAACCTGTTGAGAAAGATTTTTTTTATTCCAAGATGGGAGACCTGGCCTCATA
Organism: Plecturocebus donacophilus; assembly: GCA_004027715.1. Lineage (NCBI taxonomy): Eukaryota > Metazoa > Chordata > Mammalia > Primates > Pitheciidae > Plecturocebus > Plecturocebus donacophilus. The sequence goes on along the minus strand of PVKP010000976.1, from coordinate 2,551 downwards.
ACAAAACTGTGTGGGAGCCAGAGACTGAAATTTTAGGAAATGAAATTTCTACAGGGCTAAAATCTTGACAAGCTCTACCTTCACATAATGTCTTTGCTTTATCCTACTAATATCTCTTTTTCTTTTTTTTTTTTCAGGATTATTATTCTTATTTTAATGATGAGGAAACCAAGAGCCAGAGAGTTGAAATGTCTTACCAATCCTGTCAGTAAGTATCAGAGGACATGCTTGGCTCTTTTCCTGAATGTATTTCATCTTTAAAATTCAGAACTGATGTGGAATGGAGACTCACATGTAGCACAGATTATAACAACAAAAAATTAGAATGACTCAATTATCTACTTCCAGCCCCTTTCCTTCTTCCTCTAATTTCTCTTTCTAATTCTAAATCACAAGCCATAACCATGTTGCTCAGCACTTCATATGGTTTGGATGTTTTGTCCCCCTCCTAATCTCATGTTGAAATGTGTTTCCTGATGTTGGAGGTGAGGCTTAGAGAGAAGTGTTAGAGTCATGGGGGCAGATCCCTCATGAATGGCTAGGTGCACATGCTATTGTAATAAGTCTAAAACAACTTAAAGCGTGTAACTGGATAGTTTGTAGCTCAAAGGATAAATGCTTGAGTGGATGGATACCCCATTCTTCTTGATGTGCTTGTTTCACATTCATGCCTGTATCAAAACATTTTATGTACTCCACAAAGATATACACCTACTGTGTACCCATACAAAATGTTTTTTAAAAGTGAGTTCTTGCTGTTACTTCACTGGAGAGCTGGTTGTTTAAAGGAGCCTCACTCCTGTTCTTCTCTTTCTTGCTTCCTTCCTCGCCACGTGACACACTGTCTCCCCTTCACCTTCTGCCATGATTGAAAGCTTCTGGAGATCCACACCAGAAGCAGGTGCTGGAGCCATGCGTCTTGTACAGCCTGAAGAACTGTGAACCAAATAAACCTCTTTCCTTTATAAATTATCCTGTCCTAGATATTTCTCTGCACTAATGCAAAAATGAACTAACATACCACCCTTGAAGCTGAGGACACAAAATACTTTCAGCTGGATTCACAAAGCACCACCTACTGCTTCAGGCTGAATGGGAATTTTCTACATCCTCAGCAACTACTGGGGTGCACTTCCTGAGGAGCCCCAAACTCTACAACTCTGCAAACTCTACAAAACTGCCTCCTCAGTTTCTCTAAGGGTGATGACTGCAGCCCACGTCATAAGCCTACACAAGGGCCATGGTTCGGCAAAGCTCTTGATATTTCATTTTGTTTAAGCCTGAGATTCACTTTAGGATATTGGTTATATCCATGCCTCATTTTGTAGTTGAGAGACTTAGAGCTTAGAGAAGTCACTTGTCCAAGGTCACAGCACTGATCAGCCTCAGGGCCAGAATGCAGACTCAGACCTACTTGTCCCTACAGCTGCCACTCTTGGTCACCTCGATACGTGTCAGCCCCACCACTGAGTGCCTTGAGTCACTTGGATGTGCCTTCCACTTCAACTGAACGATGAGTATCAACCTCATATAAGAGAATATCATGAATATACTGCACAGAGGATACCCACATACCTTGTCTCTTGCTTCTGCTGCCATTAGCTAAGAAGGGAGATTTCTCCTTCTATGATTACGCTTTTGTTTATTATTCAGTGTTAGTTCTCTACATAGATATTTACATTATCTTAATTTCTCAACCTATCCTTCACACATTCCTAGTCATAATCCATTCTGTCCTTAACTGTCCCTTGCTTCTGCCAAACTCTACCTTTTCCACCAAAATTCACAGACATAATGTTTCTCAAAGAGGATGGAATTCCTAGGTGATATTAACCTCTGTTGTACATTTTACAAATCAATCTTTATAATGTCCTTAAATTAAAGTAGGACCATGTGGAGATAGTGCTCAAAAGAGTTGCAGAGAAGATGCAGTTGAAGGCAGAACTGTTCTTAAAACAATTGAATAAAAGTTACCTAATTGCGTGCGAGGCAGTAATCAAGATTCTTGATCACAGTGACATGCTGATTACTTTAATTTTCATGATTTCTATTCTCTATTCAGCCTGTTTACACTTCTTCTTGTCTGACACTTATTACATATTAGGTACACAAAGACTGCTAAATGATAAAGTCATAAGTGGGTAAGAAGAATTTTTTTTTTTTTTTAATTTTGAGACAAAGTCTCACTCTGTTACTCAGGCTGGAGTGCAGTGATGTGTTCTCAGCTCACTGCAACATCCACCTCCCAGATTCAAACAGTTCTCTGCCTCAGCCTCCCATGTAGCTGGGATTACAGGAACTCGCCACCACACTGGGCTAATTTTTGTATTTTTAGTAAAGACAGGGGTTTCACCATCTTGGCCATACTCATCTTGAACTCCTGACCTCATAACCCACCTGCCTCAGCCTCCCAAAGTGCTAGGATTACAAGCATGAACTATCACGCCCAACCAGATAATTTTTTATTAAAACATTTTTCCTCACATACAAAACCCAAACTTCTTGTTGATTAACTGGTAGGGTCAGTGTGTGTGTGTGTGTGTGTGTGTGT